>SJYC01063664.1:0-23175 GCA_006408675.1 Madoqua kirkii
ATGATTTTTTGAAGTTCCATTGTTTGGAACATGCAAATTCAGGACTGCTAGGTTCTCTTGATGAATTGACCTCTTTATTACTATGAAATAAACTTCCTTCCTTATCCTTTATTGGATGTTAAATATTTTTGTATTTCTATAAATTTTCTTGAATTTTGTTCTAGGGTACAGTTAAGTGACTTGAAAACATTTTGATCTTTTAGGTTCTTTGTTTTTCATATTTGTTAACTGAGAGCAAAGTTGCATTTAGTTTAGAGCTAACTCTTCCACCACCACTAAGGCATGCTTTTCGTGAGAACTCTGTCTCACACTCTGTAAATGATAGGTTTTCCGGTTTTGCTGGTGAGAACAGGCACCGCCCTAGGCCCTCTGTGAACACCAGACACTGTTATCATGGATCCTTTTGGTGGTTCTCTTCTCAGATTCAAGTAGTTTCCTCACATGGATGTGCTGTATTGAACACTCAAGCAGAATCCTTACCCATCCCCTGGGTTTTCTCTGTTCAGCCTTCTTCTCTCTGTCCTGAAAACTCTAGCTGCCTTGATCTCCTTAAACTCTCAGCTCTGCCCCCTAAACTCAAGTCCACTGGGCTCTGCCTTGTTCCCGCTTCTTACTCTGTGGTCTGGAAACATTCTCCAGGCAGTAAGCTGATGCAGTCATAAAACTTATCTCATCTCTTTCCTGTCTCTCCAGCATCACTGTCTTGATATCCAATGTCTTGAAAACTAGTCTTTCACTTTCTAAAAAAATGTTGGCTATTTCAGACAGGTTTAATCTAGCCCCTGTTATTCCATCTTGGCCAGAAGTGGAAGATCTATAAATATTTTTAGATTCAGCCTAATTTTACCAGCTTGCTTCCAGGTAAAATCAGTTTCCTAGAATAAAAAATTTAAAAATATAATAAAATGATTCTCAACAGGTTGTATTTTTTCATCAACTTTATTGATGAATAAGTCACATACAATAAAATGTACATATTTCAACTGACCATTTTAATGAGTTTGACAGATGTACAGACCTGTTGACCCCATTCAAAATGTAGAGTATCTCTCTCACGCCATAAAATTCCTTTCAACAAGGTTTTAACTGCAGTTAGGAGACATCAGTTGAACCCTTGGCATTGCCTTTTAAGCTAAGAAAAGAAGCCCATCAAATGCTCGCCCCTATTGCTTTGACTCTAGATCCTACTTCCTTAGATCTGTTACCTTTTTAGCCCAGGTATTCATACCCATATGTGATGTGTCACAGAATGAGTTATTGGACCGTCAGACCATGAATTATTGGACCGTCGGACCTGGGTAATTTTGTAAGCAGTCAGAGTTCATGGACCAATGAGATGAGGAATTATTTTGGGAACTCAGTATTCCTCTTTGAAATTCATAGGGTACTTTAGACTCTATACAGTTTCCATCTTGAACCCTTGAAAAGCTTTTTCTAGATTTTTTAGGTAATTTGTTTCACAGTATTATTGCCACAATAACTAACTGATACATGGTGCTTGATAAATATTGCTGGATTGCTTTCCAAAAATGTTGTACTTATATTTATACTGTACCAAGTTTACCAAACTGAATACTATTTTTATTTAACTTATTTTCTGAATTAATTGAGATGTAAATTTCTATACATCACTGTATAAATTTAAGGTGTGCAGCATAATGTATTTCTATTTTTAACTTCTAAAATTTTAATAAGCTTAGTCATATTTTTGTTATTGTCTTTTTTTTCAGAAACATTCCTAAACTTCCCAGGCACCTGCGAGCCATGCTGGCAAGAAGCATTAATGGGTCTCATTTCCCTTCTGGTGGGTGCACCAGAGGGAACCCTGCTTGGCAGCTGGTTGTAGAAGAAGCCAAAAATTAAAGTTGACAGCAAATCATGAAACCGCTGGGATGGTGTCCTATTTAAACAGATCACCTTGTTTCCAAACATTCATTTATTTCCTTTCTGACTCTTAATCCTCCATTTGCAATCTCGTATTTTCAGATTTCTCCTGTTTGTCATGTGCTGGGCATGGTATAAGCCATATTAGGCATTGCACCCAAAGAAGCAAAGTTGCCTCTGTGCCATTGCAACCCTCTTGTTTCCAGTTGCTATTTGCCCTGTGGTCAGCTGTCTCTGGATTCACATCCTGGCCCTGGACACTGTGTTGCTCCCTGAATTTCTCCTAGCCTACTAAGAATTTGAGGGCTCTTACTCAAACACATCTCACCTAGTGCATTGAAATACGGCAGCAGCAGCAAGTAAGTTTTCTGGTGAGTGAGTGAGGTGGGTGAAGGGGCAAGTGACCTTTTCTCATCTCTGGACTCAGGTCCTACATGTCAATCTGTTTTAATTGACAAGGATGACTATCTTTCTAGTTAAGGTTTTCCTTATATGCATTTTCTGTTCCTGTCTGTTGTCTACTTATCTATTGAGGTCTTGATTTTTAAATAAATCAATTTATATGCATTCTTTAAGTAGCAGAGGTATTAAACCATTTCTGCAATGTTTGTTGCAAAATTCTTTCTCTGCCCAATATTTGTTACCTTAGCTTTCACTATACAGAAGATATGTTTTCTGAGTGTAAAGTTTATGCCCATAAATAAGAAGGGGCATATTTAAATGTGTGTACCTTTCTCTTATCTTTACATAGCCTATAATATGTTTTCTCAGGCAGTTTAAGTCTTTCTCTGGAATGCTCAGATTAGCGGCTGGGGATGTATTCAGAAGGATGGAGAAATTGGATCCTTCTGTGACAGGAATGGCTAATGACATTTTCTTTCTGATGAGGCTCGTGGGCAATTCTTCATTTATGCATTCTAAAATATTTATTGAGCATCTACTCTATGCCAGGCACCACCACCTGGGACATCCTGGGCCCTGGCTTAATGGTCACTGAGATTTAATTGAGGTTTGATGAGATGGATGAACCATACACCATATCAATAAAGTTGGGTATTACCTTAATCGCATGCTTAAGAGTTATTAACTTCAGGGCCTATGGGGACAATTTTGAGTGAGCAAGAAAGATAAAGTCTCTGCTCTCCAGAGGGTCACAGAAGATTAAAGAAGGCAGACAAGCAAAGACAATTACAGTGAACTGTGGTGGGAGCCATGACGGAGGACAAGGGGTGGGAGCTGGGGCTTTGCAAATATACAGCAGGGCACTTAGCTAAGATTTGGGGGGCCAGGGGAAGCTTCTTGGAGAGGATGTCCCAGTTGAGACCTGGAGAATGAGTAAGAATGACTCAGAAGAGGGTTGGAGGTGAGAGTATGTTTGCAAAGGCAACAGCTCAAAGCAGTCCTGGAGATGAGAAAGGAAACATGCACCTTTGAGCAGCTAGGGTGCTGAAGACTGTCTCCTACAGATGGTGTTTGAGAATGGGTCATTGTTATTCCTTGAGGTATTTGACCTTGTTTCTTGTTACTCTCTACCCCTTTGTAAAAGATGCTACCACTATCCCTTACCACTGCAAAGGGGGTTGACTTGAAAATCAAGACATTTCTAGCTAGAGAGAGTGAGGCAATTTTGGTGAGTTTAAGTTCCTGCCCTGGATTTCTGTCTTTTGTTCTGTGAAATCAGGGCTAGAACAGAATTATGTTCCAGCAAAACATCCTGTGGCTACCCCTACTGTGTTTGAGGTATGGGTGCTGAGTGGCCTCTGGTCTGCTCTTCTTTGCATTCATCATGTCTGTGTCTAATGCTTCAGGAGGCTCCAAATCCTGAGTGAGAACACTCTCAAGGAGCTAGAGTTCAGGAAGAGGTTGTTTCCCTCCTGCCCAAACCCAGTGAACCAAATCCACCGGCTGGAATCAGAACAGTCTCTACACCCAACTCCATCAAACATTGCCCTGTGGGCTATCGGTTTCCTCAACAGGAGTCAGGCGATGAGAAAGAGCTCATGGGAGGTGGACAGGACTGCTTAAGGGATTCTCCAGGCAGTGCCTAGTACATTATGGGTCCTCAGTTAATATTCATTGAAGTTTCATTGAGGTTTGATGAGATGGATGAACCATACAATATGTCAATAAAGTTAAGTATTACCCTAACCACATTCTTAAAGTTATTAAAAATGTCAAGAGCAGGGTGATTTATTTGCTCATTCTATGGAAATATTGCAAAGACAGTATGTATAAAAACGTTCGGTGCTTAAATGATAATGATTTATTTTTCTGGCTCCATCTCAAACTTAGTGTCAGTGACTGTTTCTGATGTTGCTTGTCTCTTCTAGGTTTTTGGTCCTTTGACACCATTTTTGGCTCTAAAAGGGATGGGAGATTGTAGGACAGGCTTGGGGTTCAGGAGCTGATGCAAATTCCTTCCCCAGCCGTCTCCCATCTGTGGATGATGTCAGGCAGCTGCCTCAGGGTGACCCTTCACATTTGACATCATGGCCCCTGAGTACATAATAGGCACTTCAGCAGGGGGATAACAAAGCTCTGGCTGGAATCCGACACCTGAAAAATGTGGATCTTGCTCTGACATAGCATATCTCCTGAGAGAATTATAAGCAAGAGCAACTGCGGTAGTTCAGGAAGGAGTGAGAATTAGAGTTACTTGCTCTGGGAGAATGTGTTCACGTATCACTTGCATTTGACATGCAGCACAGCCTGCTGCGGAGTAAAGCTCCTGGCAGTGCCAGCTTTAGGATTTGTCATCCTGAGTCTCGGACTTCCCTGGTGGCTCAGATGGTAAAGAATCTGCCTGCAATGCTGGAGACCTGGGTTTGATCCCTGGGTCAGGGAGAAGGGAACAGCAGCCCACTCCAGTGTTCTTGCCTGGAGAATTCCATTGACAGAAGAGCGTGGTGGACTACAGTCCATGGGATTGCAGAGTCGGATATAACTGAGTGACTTTCACTTGCATCCTGGGTCTCAGCCATAACTTCTCCAGGGCTTGGAGAGACCCTGGAGCCTCAAGGTGGGTGTTTGAGCTTCTAAGACGGCACATTTCACATGGCACATTTCACATGGCACGTCTGCACAAACAGCTTCACACAGCCATGTCCAAACACCCTGTACAGACACATGCTCGGTAAAAAATGATCTTGAGGCTTTGTATTAACTATGTGATTGGTACATAGACACAATGGAGTATTATCAGCCATTAAAAAGAACACATTTGACTCAGTTCTAATGAGGTGGATGAAACTGGAGCCGATTATACAGAGTGAAGTAGGCCAGAAAGAAAAACACCAATACAGTATACTAACACATATATATAGAATTTAGAAAGATGGTAATGATAACCCTGTATGCGAGACAGCAAAAGAAACACAGATGTATAGAATGGACTTTTGGACTCTGAGGGAGAGGGAGAGGGAGAGGGTGGGATTTGGGAGAATGACATTGAAACATGTATACTATCATGTAATAAACGAATTGCCAGTCTATATTTGATACAGGATACAGGATGCTTGGGGCTGGTGCACCGGCATGACTCAGAGTGATGATAGGGGTGGGAGGTGGGAGGGAGGTTCAGGATTGGGAACTCACGTACACCCATGGCAGATTTATGTCAATGTATGGCAAAACCAATACAGTATTGTAAAGTAAAATAAAGTAAAAATAAAAATTTAATAAAAAAAAAAAAACCTAAAAACCACGTGAAAAATGACAACAGAACAAAAATCAGCCTTGCAAGCTCCTGTGCTGCTCTGGCAAAACCCCTATACCCTCACCCTCTCCAGCTGCGCTCAGGTGCCCACCCTTTCAGGAGCGCCCCTCTTAGACACACTGCAGGGGTGGGGCTTTGTGTGGGAGGACCCCCTACTAGCCTTCCTCCAGCCCTACATTCTTAGGACCATCCCAGCGCTCTGTTCCGTTCTCAGCCTCTGGGGGGCACCAGAGCTTGCGCATAGCAAGGTTGGATGCATCCCAAGACAAAAGAGGAGGATTTTGGCTGCCAATCTGTCTGAACATTGTGTAAGGTCTGTCTTGAAGCAGAGGAGGCCATATACAGACCCAAATTGGCGTGCGCCCTGTTCTGTGACACAACGGGGCTGGGGTCTGAGAGTGGTCCACGCTCGCAGGTGATGGAAAGCCAGATTCTGGTGCCTTCTGAATCTGAATCCATTCCGGGGGCCAGTGGCTGGGAGAAAAGGTCCCCCTGGAGTAAGGCCTCGCAGGACAGGAGGCTTCCTTCACCCTTGCCCCATGCTGCCCTCCCGGGAGCCTCATTCATCCGAGAAACAAAAGATACCAGAGACACAAGGCAAGTGAGGCTGGTAGAGGGAAACGAAACGGCAAAGGGAAAGGAGCAGGAAGAGAGAAAGAGAACACGAGCTGGGGGCAAAATCAGAACAAGACGGAGGAAAGCTAATGTATGGTGATTGTTCTAACCAGTGTTATGGGTTTTGGAGCAAAACAATTTGTAGGAAGCAAACTTCCCAAATGTGAGTACTTAATAAAGAAGAAAACAGAAGGATTGATAATGGGAATTAGGCTAATGAATAAACAAGCTGCTTAAAAAATGGGCTCCTCTCGCAGCCCGTTATTTTTAACTTAGTGGCAATTTGCATACTAGTTAATTTGCATATATTAAATACTGTTCCCCTTCTCCTCCTTCCCACCTCCTCCACTTCAGAATAACATTTCATTACGTGCTGCTGGGCCCGAGGACTCGGAGGCTCTGGAGAGTTTATTAATTTATCCAACACATGCTGTGTACATTTTTATCACTTGCCGCACAGTGGACCCAGTATCTTTGAAGTCATTAACAACACAAGGGGTGTTCTGCTCGAGGTATTCAAAGGAGAGTGAGAAAAGTCAGCCTGCAAAAATGTACCCCAAACCAGGAAGAGATCATGTTTGGTTTATGTTCTTTCTAGGAAGACAAAAATGAGCAATGGATGACTTTCTCATCTGCATCAGAGAACCTCTGTTTTGTTTAATTTTTTTTTTGAATTTCGAAGTGAAATAGAACTGATTCCCAGTGGGGTACAGATGCCCAAAAGGAACTAGCTACACATGACATTTCTCCTTCTGCTGCTCGTGACGGAAGGCGGAGGAGATCATGGCTCTTTGGGAGCTCCCTTACTGCTGATGGGGATGATGAACCAGGAGGCGAGTTGGGCAGCCCCCCTCCTCTGAGCTCCCTGGACTCATCTCCTCTGCACTGCCCTCTCCCAGGGAGCTCTCCCTCCACTACCCCTTCCTTCCCTGGCTTCTCACTGCTGAGAACTTCTTGCTTGAGCTGCTGGTGGCTTAGTTGCTCTGTAGAGGATCCTGGCATCACCCATGGGACCAGAAGAAAGCTACCGTGCCTACAAGGGAACTTTTAGAAACTATCTGCATCTGACCCCCTTGGATTAACCCTGTTGTCATTTTCCAATGTCATCCTATGAGGTTGGCTATTAGACCCCTTTTCTATTGTCTCAGTTGCTTAAGCTGAAGAGAAGCCTGTGTATTTGCTGAAAGCTTGTAGAGTTTTCCCCAGGTGCTGATGCAGATTTAAATTAAAATAACTAGTTTATTCAGTCATTCACTCATCAATTATTTATTGTCTACTATGTGCCAGATATTCTAGGCACCAGAGATGTGGAACTTACCTTCTAGTGGGCAGAGACGGCAATAAACATATAAATGAAAACTGAATGATACTACCCACGTTATAAACACTAAAGGAAGAATAGGGAGAATGATGGGGTAGCAAGGGACATGAGGAGGAAGGCACATTACCTAGGCTCATTAAGGATGCTGATCTTTGAGCTATGACTAGAGCAAGGCAGGATTCATTCAGGGTCTCCTGGCCATCTCGGTGCTTGGCTTGGCCCTAGATGAGTTTTTGGCCTAGTGACTTTGCACTTGGCTAAAATAATCTGCCCATCCCAATGTTCTTATTACCACTTGGTCCCATGGTGTGGCTTGCAGTTCTAGGCTTGCTGAGGCAGCAGCCTTGAAAGTTCACGCCATTCAGGTAGGTTCAGATTCTGTCTCCAGGAACTAACTTCTTTGGAGGAAATGGCGATGAAACATCTCAGGCACTCTGGGTTTGAATCTCACTAGATATGTGACTTCGGGTAAGTGACCTAACCTCCTCGCACTGTAGTTTCCCAGTCTGCAAAGTGGGTATGAGAAATGTAAAAGGCCTGGCATGAAGTTTCAACAAATGTTCCCAAGGTTTATTGCACAGAAAATACAGACTTTCCTCACTCCATTACCTCAGAGGATAAGGATTAATCCATGAATGGAAAGTGTGAAGGCTTTTTATGTGAGGCACTAAATGTATAGAGAGTAGAAAAGTATCCCAGAGTAGTTTCTGTATGGAATCTATAAGCTATATAAGTCCTGTACAGCTTGTAGTTTCTAAGTTCCCCGTGGCTTGAGTCAAGAAATCAGGTAACCTTGAGTTTGAAATCCAGCTCCACTAACTAACAATATTTTCCCTAAGCAAGTTACTTAATCTGATTATGACTCCTTTTGCTCATTTATAATATGGGGATAATAATAATGTCTACTTATAGGGCCATTATAAGGATTAATGAGACAATGTCTATAAAGTGTGTAACCCATAAAACGTTAGCTGATATATTTAATATTATTTCACTGACCTGGTCTGTGACAGTAAGTAGTTTGAGCCTCTTGATTAACAAGATATTGTTACATTCTTCACATATTTTATTGAAGTATTTTGGGAGCCAAATTATCTCAAACTGACTGCCCCACTGCTACTTCAGTGTAATTTTCTCCATCACCAAAGCCTTTACCCCAGTCAAAGTCACCATCATGTCTCCCTGGAGAACTGTGATGACCCTTAGTCCTGCCCTCCTGTAAGCCCTTCATCACTTGGCAGAGGATCTGGAGAATACACATGAGCTATCAGCTGGTCTGCATTCACCCTGCAAATAGAATTCAGATTCCTTCCCTGGGTCTGTGAGGCTTTAATTGACCTGCCCCTTGCTTCTGTCTCTAACCTTAGCTGCCTTCACTTTGCTCCGTGTCTGCTATACTTCATCCATACTGGCTTTCTCTGTGCTCCTAAACGTGCCAAGCTCATTCCTGTCTTAATGTCTTTGGGCATGTCATTTCTTCTGCCTGAAATCCCCTTCTGTCTGTGCTTTGCTTGGCTGTTATGACAGTGAGGGATTTCATTTGACCCTGAGTAACAGAAAATCCTGATATAGTGACTTCAGTATATATAAGGGTTTTTGTTTGTTTGTTTGCTTTGTTATTCAGTTAGAAGTCTGAAAAAAGGCAGCATTGGTCACGGCTCAAAAACGTCAAGTACGAGTTTCCTGAGATTTTCTGTTTTGGCTTTTTCCTCGTGGTTGCAATATAGTTGCCACAGCACCAGGCACCCTATCTATATTACAGATAAGAAGAAGGAGCTGAAGGAAGCAAAAAAGGCAGTCCTTAAATTAGAGAAGAAACACTCCTCTGAGCCCCAGTATCTCATTGGTCAGAACACTGTCACGTCGGCTACACTTTGCTACCAAGAAGGCTGGGACAGGTGTTTTGGCTAGTTGTCCTGTGCTGTGGCCCTCCATAAAGCTGCGGCTGGATACTTTTAGATGGGTACATTGTGACCCTAAACAACAAGGAAGCAATGAGAAACTGTTGGGTAGGCAACCAGTGGTGCCCGTCACAGCTGGCCTGACCTGACCTAATTTCTTCTCAAATAGGCGTTCTCTGAACCTCTTATCTAAATACCACCTCTCTGCCACCGTTTTTTCTGTTATAAGCCCCTCCTGTTTGCTTCACAATACTTTATGATGTAATTGTTTAATTCTTTGTTTACTTGTTTTTCATATATCTCACCGTAAGGGCAGGGAGCCTTTCTTCTTACCTAGCCACTGAACTCCTTGCACCCAACTCAGAGTTGGGCATGTAATTGTTTCTTAAGAAATTATTCACCCAGTGAATGAGTGAAAGTGTTAGTCACTCAGTGAATGAATGAATCAGCCTGTAAATGAATATAGGATATCTCTAGGATGTTGGAAAAGTTCTCTGTGCCTTTCCTAGGCTTCCCTAATCAAGGGGATCAGACCCAAAGCAGTTGCTAAATAGAAGTGAACACAGTCAGCTAATGTTAATAGTGACTTTGTCAAATTAATAAATGATTGAATGTCCAGAAGATAAATCGCTGGGTTCTTATTCTCACATGTTATCACCAGCACTCAGCTCTCATCGGTTATTTCCATAGAGGAAGACGAATTGAGTGCAGCAAGTTGTAGAGATATTCCGAATAATGTAGGGGATGTGGAGTCTAAGCTCAGAGCTGTCCTTTGAGACTATTAACTGTTTCAATTCCCAGCACTTGGGGTAGGAACATTCTACACAATGACTGTGTTTTTTCTTCTCTTTAAAAGACCAAACCAAAGCACAATAAATCACTTACTCTTTGTTATATATATTAACTAATCAAATCCTCAGACCAATCCAAAGAAAGATGCTACAGCCCCGGGAAGTTTGTGGTTAGGGAGAAGAGATGGAACCTGGGTTAATAGTTGATGGAGCAGCCAGGCTCCAAAACCTGCACTGTGAGCCAGTATTATACTACAATGCTTAGTGTTTTAATTTACTGCAAGATTTCTTTGGGAAAAATTGGTATTATCAAATGAAAGCCCATATTTTAGTATACCTATGATCCTTCTATAAATGTCAGTGATTGGGAAAAAGGAAAAAAAATGACTTTTTGGTGTATCACAGCAAGAGACAAGGGGCCCACTGGACCACAGGGAGTGGGGTGGTCTTCAGGAGTCTATACCAACGCCTCCATCCTCTTCCAGCTCTTGTATCTTGTAATTGGAGCGCTATCACCCTGAATCTAATTTTAGGGCCAGCTTCCCTGCATTGCTCTAATCTGTTTTTTCTAAAGAAATGTTAATGTTGCTAATCAAAACCATGTGGAGTGACATTCTTTTTTTTTAACCGAGTGTTGCTACAAAGCAAACATTTTGGAAGAATGAAATTCTACATTAATTTAAGAAAGGGTGCAGGGCATAAGCCTGGTAGATTCCAACTTCTCAAATCAGAAAAGCCCTTCAGTGAGGACAAGAACAGGCTGTAGAGTTCTGCAGACCTGAAATCAGATCCTGACACTGCAGCTTGCTGGCTATGTTGCCTGAGTAGGTCATGTAACCCTCTCAATCTCAGTTTCATCCCATTTAAAAAGAATTAATAGACCTAAGTAGATCTCACTAATTGTGAGGAATGCTTGTGATAATGTGTGTCAAGAACCCTTTTTCAGGGACAGTCACAGGGTGGGATTCGACCAGGACCGACTCTTTCACCTTCTCTTTCAGACACCATCTGGTTCACTCGCTGCCTTTCTCGGATAAATCTTTACAAAGGAGGCTCCAATTTCAGAATAGCTTCAGGTAGGAGATTTGCTGAGTACTCTTGATCACCCATCCCACTGTCATTAGCATCCCTAATTTTCTAGCTTTCAGTAAAGCACTAGGCTCAATGGGGAGTCTCACAGCTGAATGAACAGGCAATGCTGGGCCAGGGAGCAAAGACAGCCAGAGAGAAACCAAAAAGGTTGGTTAAGAAGACCCTTGAGAAAAACAGGAGACACTGAAACCACTCAGCCTGAGCCTTCAGGCCTGGCTTAAAGGATTTATTAACAGTCCTAGGGCCATGGTTTAGTGCAGGCACTGGTCAGACTCCAGAAGGGGCAAGGATGAGTGGAGCAGCATTAATATAACCCTCAGTGCAAGAGAGAGATGGTCAGCCCCACTGCCACTGTGCTAATGGGCCACCCTCAGGGAAGCCTGGTGTCCTAGCTGTGTCTTGACTCAGAGCATTCAGATCCCAGAAATCTGCCCATGTGACAGCTTCTCTCAATTGTTGGCCTGTCTCATTCTTGATTCTATGCTTCTTTGAGTCAGGTAGCCTTATCTGGAAAACTACAATTCTTACAGTCCTCCTCTTAAAGCTGAACAAAAATCTGCTTCCTTTTAACTTCCCACTGCCTCCCACACTACAGTTTACATGGTAATAATATTCTTCTTTCCAAGAGGTAAGCTTTCAGATAGTCAAAGACAGTCTTCATCAGGCTAAACAGCTCTGTGCCTTCATTTGTGATCCAGTTAACAGGGATTCCAGCTGCTTTTCCACAGTATTCTTCTGACCTGCACATCTCAGGGCCATGGGCAGAGGCAGGCTGTACCTTGAATACTACTCTCTAAGCTCCTGTTAGCCTCCTGGGCCAGAGTTCCCCAGGACCAAGTGAAGCTGAGCCTGCATGTGAATTCAATCCCAAGGTCTTTGCTTTGTGAGTTACTATCCAGGTACATCCCTTCATCCTCTATTTGTACACTTGACTCTTTGAATAAAACCCCAAGGCTTTTGAAATAGTTGAAATATCATCTCATTGGAATTGAACCAATATATTGGCCTGTCAAGTTGGTTTTTGGCTTGTTGATCCTGCCACTCCACCCCTCAGCTCCTCCTGTCAGGCTTAAGCCATGCAGATGTCCCCTAAGCAGGCTCTAGGGGACAAAAATTTAATAACGCTTGCTAAAAGTTTTGGGGCTGGAAAAGGCAGGGGGTCAACATTCTTCATAATATCATTCAGGCCATCCTGTAGGATCACATCACCCATTAATCATCATCTCGGAATTCATTGAACCAGTTATAAATCCACTGAATGGTATTATCCTGAGGTCCATATCTCTGTAATTTGTCCACAATAATATTATACGAAACTCTAATATTATAGGAAAGTGAAAGTGAAGTCGCTCAGCTGTGTCTGACTCTTTGCCACCCCATGGATTGTAGCCTATCAGGCTCCTCCATCCATGGGATTTTCCAGGCAAGAGTGCTGGAGTGGGTTGACATTTCCTTCTCCAGGGGATCTTCCCGACCCAGGAATCGAACCCGGGTCTCCCACATTGCAGGCAGATACTTTGCCGTCTGAGCCATCAACAGGCACTCTATCTACTGCATCTCTTTAATTCTCCATTGTGGTTGTCCCACCAACAAGCCTGTCTAACATGGCTAGCTCTCAGTGAGTCTGAGTCAGTCTCAGCAATGAGTAGGCTCTCCCTTCTAAGAGTTCACATTCCATTATGCAGTCTGCCCAAGGGTCTGATTGGGACCATCTTACTGTCTTAAAAATCAGGGCTTGGGACCTTTCCAAAGGATATTAAACAGATGGGAATGGGGTGAGGACACTGAGATTAAACTTTGTACAAATAATTTCAATTAGGTAATAAGAATAGGTGGCTCAGATGGTAAAGACTATGCCGGCAGTAAGGGAGACCTGGGTTCGACTTCTAGGTCTGGAAGATCCCCTGAGAAGGAAATGGCAACCCATTCCAGTATTCCTGCCTGGAGAATTCCATGGACAGAGGAGCCTGATGGGCTACAGTCCATGGGTCACAAAGAGTTGGACATGACTGAGTGACTAACACTTTCAGGTATTTAGAATAGTTCCCTGACCAGACATTGTGCTGAAATTCTAAGCAATGGCTATTATGTCATTTACTCAAATTATTAATAAATTGACTATGCATGTAATCATTTTCCTTTGTAGACCTAGAGGCAAAGGTATGGATGAGGTCATGAACAGCAAGGGGACTGCTGCTGTGAAGGAGTCAAAGCCAAGGTTATGCTTCTGGCCCTGCTATTACCCACTAGCTTTGTTGATATGTTATTTTGGGATAGTCTTTTCTCTCTGAAGCCCTATTGCTTGGGTTTCAAAGGGGGATGGGAATAATTCCCATCCCTGTCTCATGGAGTTATTATGAAAACTCAGATGAAATGCAGCATCACCAAGAGTAAGTGGCTATTATTAAGGCTTCTGGAGGAGTTTTTGTCTCCAAGTAGGATCCATGATGTGGTTGTCCCACCAACAAGCCTGTCTAACATGGCTAGCTCTCAGTGAGTCTGAGTCAGTCTCAGCAATGAGTAGGCTCTCCCTTCTAAGAGTTCACATTCCATTATGCAGTCTGCCCAAGGGTCTGATTGGGACCATCTTACTGTCTTAAAAATCAGGGCTTGGGACCTTTCCAAAGGATATTAAACAGATGGGAATGGGGTGAGGACACTGAGATTAAACTTTGTACAAATAATTTCAATTAGGTAATAAGAATAGGTGGCTCAGATGGTAAAGACTATGCCGGCAGTAAGGGAGACCTGGGTTCGACTTCTAGGTCTGGAAGATCCCCTGAGAAGGAAATGGCAACCCATTCCAGTATTCCTGCCTGGAGAATTCCATGGACAGAGGAGCCTGATGGGCTACAGTCCATGGGTCACAAAGAGTTGGACATGACTGAGTGACTAACACTTTCAGGTATTTAGAATAGTTCCCTGACCAGACATTGTGCTGAAATTCTAAGCAATGGCTATTATGTCATTTACTCAAATTATTAATAAATTGACTATGCATGTAATCATTTTCCTTTGTAGACCTAGAGGCAAAGGTATGGATGAGGTCATGAACAGCAAGGGGACTGCTGCTTGAAGGAGTCAAAGCCAAGGTTATGCTTCTGGCCCTGCTATTACCCACTAGCTTTGTTGATATGTTATTTTGGGATAGTCTTTTCTCTCTGAAGCCCTATTGCTTGGGTTTCAAAGGGGGATGGGAATAATTCCCATCCCTGTCTCATGGAGTTATTATGAAAACTCAGATGAAATGCAGCATCACCAAGAGTAAGTGGCTATTATTAAGGCTTCTGGAGGAGTTTTTGTCTCCAAGTAGGATCCATGGCTGTCAGATCCATGATTGCAGCTGTAAATACTGTGGGATGTGGAAGCACATTGTTTGGGGTTGATCATATTCTCTAATTGGGTGTCACCTATCATGAGCCAAGCAGCTGCCAAAACTGATTGCTTCTGATTTAGATTCTTGGAACTGATCAGCATACTGTTTATGTTAACAACTATCTGAGGTTCAAGAAGTCTTCTGAATGGCACCACTTGAAATATAACAGCAGGCTAGGGGGCTGTATTGTGGTACATTCAATGGGGATTTATGTTCTATTCCCTTCTTATGAGCAAATGTGGTAACAAGCTTGAAAAAGGGGCTCAGTGATTCCCCACTTCTTTGGTATTCAGTAAGTAATTTTCATATTTCAATACAGAAAATACATCTTCAGTTCTTTTTAACCAATCTGCCTCTTGTCATAAACTAAATGGGGTACACAGAGCCAAGGAACAGAATGAACACAAGATTCAACATTGCAATAGTAAGATGTCTATTCAGGACTCTCTTGTCCACGTATCCATCTTTCCATCCATTCATTCATCCATCCATCCACCCATCCATTCGCTCATCTATCCAACAAATATTCAGCATGTATTTATTAGGTACAAGGCATTGAATGAGACTTAAATTGTGCCCTCAAGGAGTTTATAGTGTAGTTTATGAAATAAGTTGTATATAGTTCATATTTTAAAATGATAGAGAGGTTACTAGATCAGAGAGAGGTTACTTCTACTTAAATGGAGCTGGGGAAGCATTTGAACTGAACCAAGAAAGTTGCTAAGATTTAGGTAAGTGGGGATGGGAGATATGGCTTTTCCAGGTAGAGGGAATAACCGGTGGCAAAGACATGAAGGAAGTGAACTGCCTGGGAAATTCTGTTCTGCACTGGGCTTTGTGGGAGAGAATGGGAAGTAAGCTGGAAGGGCAGCCTGGAATAGCTGGTGAGGGGCTTAGAAACCCAGGCTGAAGAGTCTGAACTTCATTCAAAGGGAAATGGGAGCCACTGAGGATTTTTGAGGGTTGTAGTAAAGGTGACCAGAACTGTTTCAGAAAGATCACCCTCTTGACCATTGTGAAAAGTTGTAAGGAATGTGTAAAAGCCTTTCCTCTGAGTCTTGCTTTCTGATTTTCATGCGGCTGTCACTGCTACCAGTGGCAGGGAAGAAGGTGGCTTTATTTAACCCTGAAAGGAGAAGCTGGATGTGGTATATCTGTGTGTTCCAATCACTCAGTGGCTTTGGTGCTGAAGGCTTACCGCTGCATCCTTCTCTGGGAATTGCTTTTTCCCTCAAGGTTAGTGTCCCTCCTTCTATGACTGGTTGATACAGGAGCTACAAAGGCCTGAGACCTGCCTCAGTATGAAAGAGAATTCTGAAGGCCCCTGTAAGATCATCTGAGGCCTCTCTGTTCCCTGATGCACACTCGCACAGGATTCCTACACACACATCTCCGTCTCAGTCTGTTTGCAGGATCTGGACTGAAGGCAATGGGTCCTTTTGTGACCTATCCCATGGATGGCTTGTTTCAGGCACATGTCATCTCTTCTTAATAGGGGGCTGGAAGTGGGCAGCGCTGCTCCAGTTCCAGAGCTTCCCTCTGTGAATGCAGGGTTTTGTCTAGGTTCTGAGGGTCTCTGGCCTTCCCAGACTCTGGTCCTCAAGATGTCCTCCATGGGATGTTTAGTGGGGGTAGTCCTTGCAAAAGTGGTGGTCAAACCAGCACTGAGTATCCAGAGGTTAGAATTATACAAAGTGCCCAAATGTATTTGATTATAAGACCCTGTTTCTAAAAAAACAAACAAACAAACCATATGAGGGATGAAAGAACTGTTGCTCTGTTCCTTTGAGGGGTTGTTTGGGGCTGAAATAGTCATTAATGAAGGGTGAGGCCAAGGTCTGCTTGAGATGATGGCTTTAGAACAGAGGTTGATAGATCAGATGACTCGGCATACATTCAACATAAATAATGAGACAACCAGGTGGGGACTGTGGAGACCTGGAAATCAGACATATGACCATCAGAAGGGGGCTGCTGCCTTGTGGCCCCAGATAGTACTGTTGGCACATGGGAGCACTGGGCCTTGCGGCCAGGCCTCAGATTTTACAAGAGAAGCCAGATATTTGCATTTTTAACATTTAAATCTCCTGAGTTTTAATTCACATTTTAGAAAACATTGTGTTTGTGGAGCAAGATAGATATGTGAGCCAGATGTGGCCCAAGGGCTGTGGCTGTCTGCCTGTTTTAATCCACTGATGTGCTGCAGAGAGTACCAGGGACAAAAAAGTGAGCACATTCGTATGCTCTTCTCTAGAGGGGTCTCTGTCTGGGAATAGCCTCCTGCAGGCCAGGGTGGGCTAGAGAAATGGAGGGAGGGCTGCTGCAACTTTGCATGAGCGGTGCGAGGAGCAGACAGCTGAGAACACACTTCTGAGTGTGTATTGGCATCTTGCTTTCATGGAGACTGGGGAAATCTGCAGGTTTTAAAAAAATCTTATTTGCAAATTTACTTATACCTTAAATTCCTTCTTAAAACATTACTTTCTGTTATTTAATCTTCACAAAATCCTTCAAGGATTCCCAGTTGTACACAAGGTAACCATTGGCATTATGTCTTTCTGTATTAAGACTACCCATGCAGTTCATTCATTCATTTGGGTGTGAATTCCTTTATCTGACACATAAATGAATAATTATCTTAATAATTATTGAATGCTATATTGCACAGGCCACTGTATGAAATGCTCTGGGAACAAGTAAGACAGCCTCTTCCCTACAGGGACTCAGATGCCAGCACAGCAAGATAGGATGATGGTGACAGTGACAGGTCTCATTTACTGACTACCTACTAAGTGCCTGGTGGGATTCTTAATATTATTCCTAAACGATAGTTGAAGTTATTTAATCCTCACCAGTTTGCCAAAGAAGAAACTTTCCTAACCTTACTCCACCAGTTACCCTCGGGAGGGACTCTGAGTACCTCACAGCTCCAGTGGAAAGCATAGGAGAGGTAGGTGGATGCTAGGCTTTGAAGATATCCCTGGAACACAAGTGGAGAGAGGTGCACAGGGAGAAAGGTCAGACAAAGGCAGGAAGAAAAGATTCAGGACTGGAGAGGTCCAGGTGGGTCCTGGGACACAGGGAGCAAATGGAAGCGGCACCAGCCGGCTGGATAGCTCCTGTGGCAACAGAGTTAACTGCACTGGGGCTGGTCAGAATAGACCTGGTCAGGATAAAAGAAACCAAAGGATGCCAAAAATTTCATCCTCCTAATAGACGCAAAACCACTCATTCTCCTTAAGAAGGGAACAATGGTGAACCACAATGAAATACTGTGTTTTCCATCTCCTATTAAGACACATTCAAAAGCTTAAAATACTAAACACTACTTTGTGTTTGCCAGGGCTCTCCTTTTTTACAACATTGATGGGAAAGTCAATTGGAAAAGTATTTTTGACTGTGGTTTTCCTATAGGTGTGTATCTATTCTTTAAAATATTTATTCATTTATTTGGCTCCACTGGCTCTTAGTTGAGACACTCAAGATCTTAGATCTTTGTTGCAACATGCAAGCTCCTAGTTGTTCCCTGACCAGGGATCGAACTCAGGCCCCTGGCAATGAGTTCTGAGTTTAACCACTGGACTACCAGGAAAGTCCCAATATATTTTTAAATGCACATACATTTTGGCCCAGAAAAATCCCTTAGGATACACTAATAATTTACTTACTTGACTCTTCAGTGGTGAAGATCACTTCTAATTTTCTGTCTCTAAAAATGCCACACCCTAACATACATGTGTGTGCAAGAATGCATTTGTACAGGTGTTCATATAGAATACATACACATATGTTTGTATATGTGTGTATGTGTGCTGCATGCTAAGTTGCTTTAGTCATGTCCAACTCTGTGCAACCCTATAGACTTTAGTCCACCAGCCTCCTCTGTTTGTAGGATTCTACATGTAAGAATATTGGAATTGGTTGCTGTGCCCTTCAGGGGATCTTCCCGACCCGGGGATCAAACCTACATCTCTTACATCTCCTGCACTGGCAGGCAGGTTCTTTATCACTAAGGCCACCGGGGAGGCTATGTGTATTGGGCTTCTTCGGTGGCTCAGTTGGTAAAGAATCTGCCTGTAATACAGGAGACCTGGGTTCAGTCCCTGAGTCGGGAAGATCCCCTGGAGATGGGAATGACCACCAACTCCAGTATTTCTGTCTGGAGGATCCCACGGCCAGAGGAGCCTGGTGAGCTAAAGATCACAGGGTCACACAAAGCTGAATGTGACTGAGCATCTAACACATACACACACACACATACATATGAGATGAATCCTATATAAACACCTTCACAGATGCATTCCTGCACATATACATGTGTTAGGGTGTGTGAAACAGAAAATCAGAAATTTTTAGAAACAGAAAATTAGAAGTGATCTTCACCCCATCAGGTAGGTAAATTATTGTAATGCAAACTAGGAGAATATTGAAAATAAAACCCAATTCTTTCCATGGCCCACAAGGCTTGTCATGATCTTGCCACTTCGCTCCTCTGCAGCCTCATTCCCACATCTCTTTCCTTCTTAACTCAAGCTCTCAAGTTGCATGAGGCTTCTTGACTATTCTCGTTCAGACCAAGGCTTTGCTCTTACTGTTATTCTTCTTGGAAGGTTCTTTCCCAGATAATCGCATAATCACTCCCTCACTTCGTTTGTTCCTCTGCTCAAATATCAACCAGTAGTAGGCAGTTTCTAGGATGGACCCAGTGATCTCTTCTTCTGGAATATACACGCTGTTTGATCCCCTCCCTTTAAGTGTGGGCTGAGCCTGGTGATTCACTATTAATGAGTACAGTGTAACAAAGATGAAGGAGTGTCCCTTCTGAGATGAGATATAAAATACTGTGATTTCCAACTTGCTGGATTGTTCTCTCTCTCTCTCTCTCTGTTTTTATCTCTGACTCTTCTCTCTTGCTTTCTCTGGTGAAGCCAGCTGCCATATGGTGAGCTGTCCTATGGAGAGGTCCATATGATGAGGAACTGAAGGAAATTTCCAGCAAACAACCAGTAAGGAGCTGAAGCCCTCAGAGAACGGCTTGTGAGAAACTAATTATTGCCAACAATGTTGTGAGTTTGGAAGTGGGTCCTTCCCCAGTTGAGGCTTCAGAAGACGCAGCCTTGACTGATACCTTGAGCATAGCCTGTGAGAGACTCTGAAGCAGAGAATGCAGTTAAGCCACTCTGGCCTTCTGTCTAATAGAATCTGTGAGTTAATAGATATTGTTTGAACTATTAAGTTTTGGGAAAATTTATTACACAGCTAAAGCTAACTGATACAGACCCTTTGGAAAAAAGTCTTCCAGATGAAACTAAATGGCAACCCACTCCAGTACTCGTGCTTGGAAAATCCCATGGACGGAGGAGTGTAGTAGGCTACAGTCCATGGGGTCGCAGGGAGTCAGACACGACTGCGCGACTTCACTTCACTGCAAACAACAACAGTGTTCTTTGTTGTGCAGTGTTACCTTAACTTGCTCTGTTTCTCTTTATTGCGTGTATCCCTTGGATAGATTACATTTTACTTGTATATTTGTCGATATATTGTCTCACTACTATACCAAAGCCTTTGACTGTGTGGATCACAATAAACTGTGGAAAATTCTGAAAGAGATGGGAATACCAGACCACCTGACCTGCCTCTTGAGAAACCTATATGCAGGTCAAGAAACAACAGTTAGAACTGGACATGGAACAACAGACTGGTTCCAAATGGGAAAAGGAGTCCGTCAGGACTGCATATTGTCACTCTGCTTATTTATCTTATATCCTGAGTACATCATGAGAAACACTGGACTGGGTGAAGCACAAGCTGGAAACAAGATTGCAGGAGAAATACCAATAACCTCAGATATGCGGATGACACCACCTTTATGGCAGAAAGTGAAGAGGAACTAAAAAGCCTCTTGATGAAAGTGAAAGAGGAGAGTGAAAAAGTTGGCGTAAAGCTCAACATTCAGAAAATGAAGATCATGGCATCCGGTCCCATCACTTCATGGGAAATAGATGGGGAAACAGTGGAAACAGTGTCAGACTTTATTTTGGGGGGCTCCAAAATCACTGTAGATGGTGACTGCAACCATGAAATTAAAAGATGCTTACTACTTGGAAGGAAAGTTATAACCAAACTAGATAGCATATTAAAATACAGAGACGTTACTTTGCCAAGAAAGTTCCATCTAGTCAAGGCTATGGTTTTTCCAGTGATCATATATGGATGTGAGAGTTGGACTGTGAAGAAGGCTGAACACCAAAGAATTGATGCTTTTGAACTGTGGTGTTGGAGAAGACTCTTGAGAGTCACTTGGGCTACAAGGAGATCCAACCAGTCCATTCTGAAGGAGATCAGTCCTGGACGTTCATTGGAAAGACTGATGCTGAAGTTGAAACTCCAATACTTTGGCCACCTCATGCGAAGAGTTGACTCATTGGAAAAGATCCTGATACTGAGAGGGATTGTGGGCAGGAGGAAAAGGGGACGACAGAGGATGAGATGGCTGGATGGCATCACCGACTCAATGGATGTGAGTTTGAGTAAACTACAGGAGTTGGTAATGGAGAGGGAGGCCTGGAGTGCTATTATTCATGGGATCACAAAAGTTGGACACGACTGAGCAACTGAACTGAACTGAGGGTGTAAAATCTCATGAGGGCAACATCTTTGCTTTGCTTACAGTTGCGGTCACTAGTGCCTGCAACAGTGTCTGACATGAACTGTGCTCTTATGTTCAACATTCAGCATTAGTGGCTGAATGAATATTGCAGCCATAAAGAGAATGAGCTCGTCAGGCACATCCAGACGTGGGGAAAGCTTCCAAAGTGTAAGCTGTTGAGGAGATTGGGAAGTAGAGAATCATAAGGCAGTCTACATATAGCGTTAACTCCCTTTCATATCTAAAAGTGTTTATATCCATTGAAAAACATCTGAAAAAACACCTATCAAAGTGCTAATAGTTGTGATTTTCTTTGAAAGAGAAGATTACAAGGTACACTGGCTTCTTAAATATTTATATAATTTAAAAATGTTTTACAGTGATTCTTTGCCATCACAAAAATGAAGGCATTTGGCATAATTTGTAGGGCTAACCAGCCACTTGCTTTGTGGTGTTCTTGTGTAATCTCTGGGGAAGCCTGGGGAGCTAGTCCATTGCTGCTGTGGACAGAGCAGCCTTAGTTTCTTCCGCATGGGGGCCGGAAACTCCTCTCCCTGCACCTCCCCCAGGCAGATTGCAGCCTCTGGGCAGTGCCCGGGAAGAGCTCTTCTCTCTCCCACATGACAGACTGTCAGAAATCTAGCAGGTTTTCTGCGAACATTTCTTGGCAATAATTACAGAATAGGAAATGGGAGGTTGAAAAGAAAGAATAAGACAGTACAGTAAAAATAACTGTTTTGCAGTTCAGCCTGGAGGGGATCGAGGCCTCTGAGGAGCTGGTGGATGGAGGAGAGGGCTCTCATCCTCTGTTCTTCTTGGGGGTATAGTTCTCATGTGGATGCTAAGACTAGTTTTGGGAAAGAGATACTGGCTGGTTTCTCCTTGCCTATGCTGAGTGTGTCTGTGCAGGAAGGTACCCAGAATTGCTTCATCTGAAGCTTCAGGATTCCCTGTAGACTCAGAGCCAGTGTGGCAGAGGGCGGTGGGAGGCAGCCTTGACATCACGTCATTCCACATTTAACTTGGCTTGGGTACAGTTTTTCACCAACCACTATGCAATCAAATCTCCACCATACCTCCTATATCCCAGGGACTAAGGTTATTGTGTGCAGTGGCTGGGATAGAAGTTGAACGTCTGAGAACAGGGACCCAGGGTTTCTGTCCTCTGTGGCAAGCTCATTGCCTGGTACGGTGATGGTCAAGTAGGTGCTCCAGTGGTGTGGTTGATTGAATAAATGGCCACACGGGCTTTTGTATGTGTCCTTCCCAAAGTGTGCTCAAATGCCGTCTGACCACTAGATACAGAGCAGGAATGTGGATGCCTTCTTTGTACATTATATACTTCTGTGAATCTGACCAAAAAGGACACTTTTGGGGGGGCAGCCAAATTAAGCAGTTATATAACTTAATTCTCTTGTTCCTCCAACATTTTCTCCTTATTTTAAAGAGAATATTATATATTCTTTCTAAGTATTTCATAATTAAAACAACTAATAAGTGCTGCTTTAATTATGAAATACTTTAAATGTATACTACTCCACATATCTCAAACAGCAAATGCTCATGAACCTCTCTCTCAAATTTAACTAATATTCTATTTTGTCATAGTTACTCTGCTTTTTAAGAAGTAAAATACAAGATAAAATTGTAGCCTACTTTTTCATTCTTTGCTCTTCATCTCCTTACCCAAGAGGTAAGTATTATTATTATTTTGAAGTTGGCATGCACACTTACCATCCATTTAAAAAATTTTACTATATATATATATCCATAGGAATAAAATGTCATATAAATTGTATGAAATTATTTTGTCTGATGATTCTATAACTCA
>SJYC01063665.1:0-36789 GCA_006408675.1 Madoqua kirkii
TCAGAATTGTGTATTCAATATTGATTCATTGAAACTTAATTTAATCTTTTTAATTACTGGATTCTATGAGTATGACATAGTTTGCCTACTCATCTCTAGTGATATTGGACATCTCTTCATGCATCTATTGCCATTCAGATTTTCTTGTTTACCAAATACCTGTTCTTATATTGAGATAGATTATAAAAATAATGAAAATTTCCCACTCTTGGGTAGTTCTCAAATTGGCTCTGGGTTTAGACATGTGACTTGCTTTGGCCAATGAAATAAGAAAATGTGAGGCTTGAGATCCAACAGACTTGAAAAGTGCCTGTGCATTGTGTATGTGTGTGTCAGTTGCTCAGTCATGTCCAACTTTTTGGATGCCATGGACTGTAGCCCGCCAGCCTCCTCTGTCCATGGAATTCTCCAGGCAAGAATACTGGAGTGGGTTGCCATTTCCTTATGCGTGTGCATTAGTGCTTGCTTTTTCTTGCTGCTCTTGGGAACACAGAAGATACTATCCCAGACTAGTCTGCTAGGTGATGAGAACCTTGCAACCCAGTAACCTCCATGCCTCCTGCCAACTGCTAAACATAAGAGTGAGGCAATGAATCATGAGCTGAATGCAAATGTGGGCAGGAGCCCAGCTCAACGCCTTGAGGAGGAGGAGAGCCATTCCCACTGAGCTCAGCCCAGCCTCCCAACTGTGAGAAAATAGGTGGCTGTTGTTTTAGACCAATAAATACTGGGTGATTTGTTAGGAGGTAAAGCTCGTTTACATAACATTCTGTCCATTTTTGTTTCTGTGTCCTTTTTTTTATTGTTACAGTCTTTCTTAACATGCCATTTCTCATGTTACTCTATGAGTAAACTTATGAAATAGACATTTCCATCATCTTCACCACTTTAAAGATGAGAAAATTTTTTAAGAATCTGCCTTGGAGGTAGGAGATCCTGGTTAGATCCTTGTGTTGGGAAAAGTCCATGGAAAAGGAAATGGCAGCCCAGTCTAATATTCTTGCCTGGAAAATCCCAAGGACAGAGGAGCCTGGAGGGCCACAGTCCATGGGGGCACAAAGAGTCAGACATTACTCAGTGACTTACAAAGGATCATGCAACTAGCAAGTAAAGAATGTGAGATTTGAATCCATGACTGTCTGACCACAGAGCCCAGGGTCTTAAGCTATTTCCCTACCCTGCTTCTCTCACACTCTTAATTCACTTAGTCAATGGAATGGCTTTAGGGTAAGGCACTGGCTACATCTTTCCTCATGCTATTTTGTTTTTTACTAACTCTGTTTTGGGCTTCCCTGGTGGTTCAGAGGTTAAAGCATCTGCCTGCAACGTGGGAGACCTGGGATCGATCCCTGGGTTGGGAAGATCCCCTGGAGAAGGAAATGGCAACCCATTCTAGTATTCTTGCCTGGAGAATCTCATGGACAGAGGAGCCTGGTGGGCTACAGTCCACAGGGTCACAAAGAGTTGGACATGACCGAGCGACTTCACTCATTTAACGCTGTTTTAGAACTTTCCTTCTCAGTTGCCAATGGTATACTGGAACCAGTTCATACTGGCTCACAAGGGCCATTTCTGAGTTCAACGACTTTACTTTGGTAGCTTGACATTAGTGTCATAGGAACATTTGTTCCATAGGTTATCAGCAAAAGCTAAAAATTAGGGCTTTTTGTTTTTTCTTCCAGAGAGCTGGTTCACCAGCACACAAAACACTGAGCTGAGTATCGTCCTGTTTTGTATATCCTGTTACAGCTGTTTCTTTCAAGTTGCTCCTTGACATAGTTTTGGAACATGAATCTGGCATCTGACAGCTATGCTGTGCTGTACTAAGTCGCTTCAGTCGTGTCTGACTCTATGCGACCCTATGGACAAAAGCCTGCCAGGTTCCTCTGTGCATGGGATTCTCCAGGCAAGAATACTGGAGTGGGTTGCTGTACTCTCCTCCAGGGCACCTTCCCTACCCATGGATTGCACCTACATCTCTTATGTCTCCTGCACTGACTGGTGGGTTCTTTACCACTAGCACCACCTGGGAAGCCTGACGTATATGCTGGCCCTCCCCAATTTATACTATCTATGGAAGAGAAAAGTGTAACCTCTACATGTACATGGGCTTATCAAGTCAGCTTAAAGGGTTGGGAGTGGAGATCCTCTCCTGGTTCACTTGCTCCACTAATCAACATTTATATTCCTTTACTAATAGCCACCATTTATTGAGCATTTACTATGTGCTAAGCAGTATCCTAAGCCTTTTGATTTCATTATGTTCTAATTCCCTCAGCAACCTTATGAGGTGTGGATCTGAGGCATAAAGAAGCTTGAACTACATTCCTTTGAGGTCTATATTGCTAGTTGGTGGCTGAGTTGTGATTCAAACCCAGTTTGCTACCTCTGATCTACAAGGCATTCTCTGATCTACAAGGATACCGTAGGGTGGAGAGAGCTGAATTCAGTGACCAGTGGGGTTCAGCAGGCAGCAGAGAGGCATCAAAAATTTTTGAGTTAGAGAGTGACTATTTTTCACATGATATTTAGGTTATTTTTTCAGACTAGAGTGTGACAGATTGGTCACATACAAGAAAGACCACAAACAGGGAAAATGCTTGGGGCATTATAGTGATCATTTGGAGCCTGATGGTATCTGTGGAAACGAAGTGATTCATTCATGTGTGGCTTTCCTTTCAAGGGGATTAGACTCCTCACTGGCTCAGTCCGGTCACCAAGGATGTGTTCCTGCTATTTCCCTGGTCCAGGATATATTCCTCCATTTGCTTATTTCTTTATGTATAAAAATAGTTTTAAAATAATGACAGATTTATTATATTATTATTACTACCTTATTATTAAGTTTACCCACATCATTCCACTTAAATATTCACCATCTGATTCAGGGTTTTGACTTGATCATTTCCCACATATTTATTATTTCTCACCAGTGAGTCTTCAGGTTCCTCTAGGGCAGGGGATGCATGTTACTCTCTGGCATGCTCTGCAGTGCTGAGATCATCAGAGCTACCCTGTAAATGCTTGTGGAATATAAGGATACATAAATAACTCTGCTTTTCTTTATCCCCCCACTGGCAAGCTCATTGACAATAGGTGCCCAGAGTAATATAATTAGAAAGCTCCAAAATAAAACTGTGTTAAGGAACTACTTAAACGCTGTAAAGGAAAGTAGAGAAGACAGCCAATTAGTACCTACAAGCACCGATGATTTCTACATAATAGAAGAAGTCATTTATTGGATTTAGTTGACTTAGGTTCCTGGCTACAGACTGTCCCCTGAGTCCTTAATTGCTTCATCCAAAAGGAAGAAGGAAAGGGTCCTATCAGAGCCAGGTTATATGGTATGCAGACTAAGAAACCCTGAACCCACTGGCAGATTTGAGAATGCAGCTTGAAAATCAGGGAGTCTGTGTGAGAGGAACAGAGCTCCCAGCTGCTGAGCACCCAGCGTGGGCAGACGCTATACTAACCACTTTCTTTTGGCCTTACTTAGAAACTAGCTAGGTATGTTTTGTTATCCTCTTTGGAAGATGAGAAAACTAAGCTTTAAAATGATGTACAGCTTGCTTAGAGTTCAAAGCTGGTGAGAAGCAGAGATTCAAATCCACTCACTCCTATCTAGCTTAAAAACAATGTTATACTATTTACATGCAGGACTAGACTGGTGATGTAAATGTGTAAAGTGGGTTGGATTTAAGAAAATTGAGAGAAGTATGCATGTTCTACTTAAAGACAATCAGCATCAAACTTTAAAAAACTGGTAACCAAGAAGGAATGATGCTAAAGCTGAAACTCCAGTACTTTGGCCACCTCATGTGAAGAGTTGACTCATTGGAAAAGACTGTGATGCTGATAGGGATTGGGGGCAGGAGGAAAAGGGGATGACTGAAAATGAGATGGCTGGATGGCATCACCAACTCGATAGATATGAGTTTGGGTAAACTCCGGGAGATGGTGATGGACAGGGAGGCCTGGCGTGCTGCAATTCATGGGATCACAAAGAGTCAGACATGACTGAGCGACTGAACTGAACTGAACTGAACCAGGAAAACAACCAAAAAGCCAAGTTTGCAGAGTGGATTTTACCATTTACAACTTTTATTTGAATAAGGCACTGCATGCAGTCAGAGTGGGAAATGCAGATCCATCTCTCCTGCATTTTCTATGATGGGCTGCTGTTAGCTGGTCAGGCCAGTCTAAACCTTCCATCCAGGATGAGAAGAGCATGCTATGCAGAGGTTGTGAGAGCAAAGAAGTGTCCAGCTTAGGTGACACCCCTGAAAACAACAGAGCTGGGATGTCAGCCAACAGGCCTCAACAGAGAGAATAAGGTACAGTGACAGCTTGGTGTGTGGCAAGAGATCTGGGCGCCCTGACAAAGAGACTGTCAGCAAAGTATAGGGACACACAGGTCACTGATTCCAGAGACAAGTACAGGTGGCTCCAGAGAGGCCAGCAGGTGATGGAGAAGGTGTGGGGAGGATGTAATGGATAGGGATCCCCAAATCAACTCTGAGGTGGAATGTTCAAGGCTGGTCTTTGCTTTCTGGAGGCCAGGGGAGTGGATGCAAGCCCTTTTCTGGGGCTATCAAGTGGGACTGAGACTTAGGAGAAAAAGCCAGATCTTTGGGAGTTGTATTCAAGATCTTGCCCTGGGCTAGAGAGGTCCCTATCTCAGTCCTTACAGTGTAGAGGGATGTTTGAGTGTCACAAACACATGCACACACTTTACAGTTTACATAAGAGCACGTGGAGCCTCTGTCGCTTGACAGCTGTTGGAGCTGGTCTGTCACAGCCTGCAACCCTGAACCCTCAGCTCTCAGGCCCACCACCATTCAGACCCAGGGAAATGCTTCTCCTCGCTTCCTCCCCTACATCCTGGAAACACAGGTCATTTCCTTCAGGTCTACGGGTGTGTGGCTATTGTCACTAGAGTAAGACTAGAAAGAATTGGAGCAGTGGAAGTACTCAAGTAACAGAAAAGACAAATTAGTGTGTCAACTCCTTTCTCTCAAGCAACCTGAGTCCAGCAAATTCTGCCATAATACAGTGCAATTGTTTAGAAATGCCACATATCTTACTATTTTTACTATTTTTTGACTTCTCTTCGTGGTTCAACTTGTGGTTCTGGAGGTACATTCAGAATTAATATGGTATTGACAACTGTTATGTATAATGAATGGTGAATATTTTGCAATACTAGATATTTTATGTTTGGAGAAGGCAATGGCAACCCACTCCAGTGTTCTTGCCTGGAGAATCCCAGGGACGGCGGAGCCTGGTGGGCTGCCATCTATGGGGTCGCACAGAGTCGGACACGACTGAAGCAACTTAGCAGCAGCAGCAGCAGCAGCAGCAGGAGCAGCTCTAGCCTTAACAAACATCAGTAACAATGGATTATTGACATAGTCAACTAAACGCTCAAATTGCAAAATAACCTTATTTTTTAAAATGTTTATGAAGCTATAATTATATTTTTAAAAATTTTAATCAAAAATTAGGACGATTTAAATAATTGTTAAAATAGATGATATTCTCTATTACAATGTATGTTTTACGTTTTAAATTTGCAGCAAAATGGAGTACCTAGAGATTGTCATACTGAGCAAAATAAGTCAGAGGAGAAATACCGTATGACATCACTTATATGCGGAATCTAAAAAGATGTGATACAAATAAACTTACAAAACAAGAAGACTCACAGCTTTAGAGAATGAACTTAGATTGCTGAGGGGAAGGATGGGAGAAAGCAAGAGTTAGGGTATTTGTGATGGACATGTACACACTGTTATATTTAAAATTGGTAACCAGCAAGGACCTAGTCTACAGCACATGGAACTCTACTCAGCATTATGTGGCAAGCTGGATGGGAGGGGAGTTCAGTGGAGAACAGGTATATACACGTGTATGCCTGAGTCCCTTTTCTGTTCACCTGAAACTATTACAATTATAGTTACCAGTTGTTAACTGGCTATACAAATACAATGCAAAATAAAAAGTTAAAAAAATAGATTTACCAGATGAGTGATATTTATAATTATTTGAGAAATTAATGTTATAAGTTTTTAGACTCAATTTACACTCTAAGTGAAAATGTATTCCAGTTTTATACATGCTGAATACAATTTATGTTTTTTTTTTTGCAGACGGGACCCATTTTACCCTCACAACAGCCCTGTGAGGTGAACCTTGCCATTATCCTAATTTGTGCCAATTGAACACAAATTACATAAAATTCTTGATTATATGAACATACATAGTGATTTTACTTAACTGAAGCAAGAGAAATAAATTTCATGGAATACGTATATAATAATTTATGAATTATGTATGTATTTATCACTTAGCCAAATGCCATCAGCCCATCAATAGTTCATCACACATAAGCAGTGATGATTAAAGTTGGTCAACCTTGATATATTATCTTTGATTTTGTGAAACTATATGCATATATTTTAAAATTTTTGTTGTCATGATGGTGTAAATGTCAAGGTAAGAAGATACAATATGTTATTTGCCAGTTTGTTAATTTTATTTGTAACATTTTTAAAGATTTTTTTTTGATGTGGACCATTTTTAATGCTTAGTTCATTACAATATTGCTTCTGTTTTTATGTTTCAGTTTTTTAACCAAAAGTCATATGGGATCTTCGCTCCCTGACCACAGATCAAACTTATATCTTCCTGCATTTGAAGGGAAAGTTTAGCTATTGGACCACCAGGGTTATTTGTAACTTTAAAATATTTAGACATGCTATGTGGGCTTAGTGGGTTGAATTGTAGCCCCCAAAATGTATGTCCAAGTCCTAATCCTTGGAATGTGGGAATATGAATTTATATGGGAAAAGGGTCTTTGCAGATCTAGCTAAGGGAATGGTCTTGAGATAAGATCATTCTGGATTAACAGCTGGGCCATAAGTCCAAGGATGGGTGCCCTTATAAGAGAGAAGACATAGAAATGCAGGGGAGCAGGCCATATGCTGGCATAGGCTGCCCTAAGCCCAGGACACCTGGCTCCCCTGGAAGCTGGAAGAGGTGGTAGGGATTCTCTGCTAATGTTTTCAGAGGGAACAGGACTTTGGTGACACCTTGATTTCAGATTTCTTGGATCCGGAACTGAGTGAGAATAGATTCTTGTTGTGTAGAGCCCCCAGATTGGGGGTAGTCGTTCTGACAGCCGTTCCGTCTGTACTTTTGTCCTGGGCCCTGCAAATGCTAGAAGTGGGCCTGGCTGCTGGGTAAGCCAGGCACGAGAGGCAATACCAGAGCCCAGGCTTCAAGTCTGGCCCCTGTTCCAGGCCTCCATGCCTTCTGTGAAGTACTGGGAGCTCCCTGGAGGCAAGTAGGTCTTGGTCTTCTTTATCCCTCTAAGTTTTAACTAGGTGCTTAGTATGAGTTAATGAATGAATGAACAAATGAATGTTGGTCATTTGAGTGTAGTCTCCTGGGCTAGGCTTGGCTGAATTAAAATTCAGATACTACCGGCCGTGTGACTGGGGCAAGGTTATGTAACATGACTCAATTCCAAAGTCTTAGTTCATCCTTTGTAAATAGGAATAATAATGCCATTTGCAGCAACATAGATGGGACTAGAGACTGTCATACTGAGTGAAGTAAGTCAGACACAGAAAGATAAATATCATATGATATTGCTTATATGTGAAGCCTACAAAAAGTGTACAAATCAAATTTGTTTATTTACAAAACAAATGTAGAGTCATGGATGTAGAAAACAAACATGATTTACTCACTAGTGTATATAAAATAGATAATTAATAAGAACCTGCTCTGTAGCACAGGGAACTCAGTACTCTATAGTGGCCTATATGGGAAAAGAATATTATAAAAAAAGGGATTCACTTTGCTGTATACCTGAAACTAACACAACATTGTAAATCGACTATACTCCAATAAAAGCTTTTCAAAAAATGAAAAAAATTTTCACTGACTTCCCATGAGTGTTACAAGAATCAAATGAGTCAATCTATATAAAGCAATCAATATAAAATGAGTGCTAAATAAATAGTACCTGCTATCATCATCATTAATATTTTATAATGTCCCACCTTAGGGTATTCACATTCTTCCCCCAGCTTCTTCCTACCCATGGTTCTGGTCTCAGCTTACACCTCACTTCAAGGTTGTTTTCCCTGACCTCTGGGTGTAGATCAGGTGTATGCTCCAGGATTTCTGTCCATAGTTCCTGTAACTCTGTGAGCTCTGGGAAGGTAGAGATTTTTGTTGTCTTGAGCACTAATATAATGCTGTATCTAGCAAAGGACCTGACACCTAGTAAACAAAGTTATTGAATGAAAGGTTCAATCTAGTTCAAGATCTGATGGGAGGAAGTCTTGAAGGGAGAAGATGCTGTCTCTGGGAAGAAGATTAATTTGATTCAATTTCTTTACAGGTCATTTTGGACCTCTCTCACCTCCATCAGATTTGAAGACTGAATTCAGGCTTTTTCAGCTCTCATAGTTTCCTGGCAACCTGACACTGGTTTTGGTGAGGTGTAAAATATGGGATCCAGGATACTCGGATTGTACATGGGCTCTATTTTGAGTCTGAAGTGTTTGAGCTTGGTCATGATCTCATCCTGACCCCCAGGGCATTTGTGTCAGTGCCTGGCAGGGCTCTGCTAGAGAACCGGTGCCTGTTTGGACTGGAAATAAAAACCCTTGTATTTGACTTACAAAGTGGTTTATACCCATTAGTAGTGCTCCCTGCCAGAAGCCAAAATAAATGAAATATAGCACCAGTATGGCTGGGGTCCTAGATCTAAATTAGCCCCTTAGGACCTTGTCAGGGACTAAGATGGGGTGATCATGATACACTTAGGATTAGATGATTGGATGGTGTTTATGAGACACTAGATAGGCCACCATATGCAAAGGTCTGTACTGTTACCTTTTGGGGACTGATGCCAGGGACGTGGTCCCCTCCCTTCTTGACCCACCTTCTTACCTAATCAGAAATTATGATCTGCTTTGCCTACTCCAATGAGCGCTGGACATCAGCCATCTGCTGCAGGACACCGCTGCAGAGCTAGGCTGGGAGCCACTGGCTTTCTTTCTTGCTACCAAGCCAGCAAAGGCAAGCTGCATGCACACACCATCAAGCAGTAATTGGGGCCTGGGGCAGCTGGATTGCAGATTTCAGGGCAGATTTCAGAATCTAAACTGAGATGAAATTTGTATGTTCATATCTTGAAACAGTAATTATTCAGATACAAATGAACTTAGAAAATGGGCTTCCCTGGTGACTCAGTGGTAAAGAGTTTGCCTGCCAATGCAGGAGAGGTGGGTTCAATCTCCAGGTTGGAAAGATACCCTGGGGGAGGAAATAATGGTATTCTTGCCTGGAGAATCCCATGGACAGAGAAACTTGGCGGGCTACAGGTTCCAGGGTCGCAAAGAGTCAGACATGACAGTGATGGAGCATATTTGCATGAACTTAGAAAGAGACTCACAGACTTAGAGAACGAACTTATGATTGCCTATACACAATTCTATATTTAAGATGGATAACCAACAAGGATCTACTGTATAGCACATGGAACTCTGCTCAGTGATATGTGGCAGTCTGGATGGGAGGGGAGTTTGGGAGAGAATGGATACATGTATATGTCTGATGAGTCCCTCCACTGTTCACCTGAAACTATCACAACATTGTTAATCAGTTATACCCCAAAACAAAATAAAAAGTTCAAAAACAATGCAAAAAAAAAAAAACCAATTTAGATGCCTGCTCATCTTGGTCGATTTAGAACTTTCTTCACAGAGACTTAAAGATTTGTACAAAGATGGATTCAGAGGGATGAGACCTGCATTCCTCCCCCTTCTCCTAGATCTCCTATGTGATAGATAACATGTTCTTTAATATCTCATCCCATTTTAATATTTTATTATTATATTTTATTTAGTCCTGTGATCTGGAATCTAGTAGAGTATGTGGCACATAGAACGCCCTTTACCAAGAATGTGCATTGAGTACTTTTTGCACTGTGTACTGTGCTAAGCACTTTACAAACATGATCATCTCAGGGCACCCTCACAAACATGTAGGAAATGGGGGCTCAGCTGGATTACATAACCAGTCCAAGCTCACTCAGCCATTAAGGGACAGAAAAGCAACTTGAAATCAGTTATTTCTGGCTTCCCAAGTTCATGGTTTTTTACCACCAAACTGAGCTTTCTCTCAATAAACTGCCTGAATAAGAGCATGAATGTTTCTTCTTAAGCTAACCTAGATTTTTTGGTGAACTAATAGATTTACATGGACAATTGCCTTGATTGATGCCTTTGGATTATCTAGGGACTGGTCTAGACAAGCGTCACTGAAAAGTAGGAAGTGCACCATAGATACTGAGTACATTGTGCTATAACATCTCCCAAACTTCCCAACGGGGACAGTGACTGAAAATTTCCTTCTTGGCCCTTCTGGGAAATATAATACCTTCAAGCCACTGTTTCATCATACCAGCAATTGACAGTATCCTGTTCTCTTCATCTGGGAGCATGACTCATAAGAAAAGAAAGAAAATAAATGGAGGCATTGATTTTTCTGAAGCAGGACTCCAGTCTGGTCTGAAGGGCAGGGTTTGGCCTATTCAGTTTCCTTTATGCTGAGCCTGGTGTGAGACCCCCTCCTAAGTTCTTCAATGGTGATCAGATAAACCATAGAGAAGGAATTAGCTCTGATGTAAGTTAAGTGAAAAACAGGCAGGACCAACCTTCAGTGAAGGTCTCTGCAAAGGTAATAAGAAAAGTAGGTGGATTTGGCCCCAGAACACAAAATGGGTCACCAGAAACTGGTGTGGCCACAGCAGCAGAGCAGGGATTCCTCCAGAGGTATTGGTCTGAGGATAGAAATGATCTGATCACTGATTTGCATCATCAGGAGCCTGGATTTCCCTGATTGTAACAGACGTGGGCCCGAATGTGTGTACACACCTGACTAGGATGGACACTTGGTGCATTTCCCTCTCAGCATCACTCTCCCTTCTTGGGACAAATGAAACCTTGGTTGGATTGAGGGGTACTAATTCTTGCCTCTGTTCAGCTCAAGGTCTTCTGACAATGGAGATCATCCCCTAGAGTAGAGCACAAGACATGATCAGATCATTTGGGGAGGGACATCCTTTCCCCTACTCCGTGTGTGCATGCTAAGGTGCTTCAGTCGTGTCTGACTCTTTGCCACCCTATGGACTGTAGCCCACCAGACTCCGCTGTCTATGGGATTCTCCAGGCAATAATACTGGACTGGGTTGCCATTTTCTTCTCCAGGGGATCTTCCCGACCCAGGGATTGAATCTGCAGCTCCTGCACTGGCAGGCAGATTCTTTACAACCAGTGCTACCTGGGAAGTCTGTGCTACCCACCCCAACCTCTGCTGTTTATAGAGATGAACCCAGAACCCAGGTCCTGCCAGATAGGATCAAGGGACTCTCATCCAGGTTTCTGGGTTGCCCTCTAGGGGAGGTGAACTCCTCCAGCTGAGCGAGTTACTGTGATATACAAGATTGAAATTGCTTTGGGGACCTAATATACAGCCTGGATTTGGAGGCAACCCCAAGGCAGCAAAGTTGTGAGACAAATTTGGGACATTGCTTAAACCCTAAATTGTACCCCATCCAGGGGCATTTTGGTGATGTCAGCAGACAAATTTGCTTTTATTTATGCTGATGTGGGTGAAGTTTTATGTGACTTTCACTGAAAGAGAGCTGACTGATTCACTGACCTTTGCTGCTAGTCTGCTTCCCTTTCCCATGGGCCGAGTTCCTCTAACAGGTGGGTTGGGATAGCATAAAAACTGAGCTGTGAAATATGTTTGGGGTGAACTGCTATGGACGTTCACTTTATGGGAAAAGGCCTACCTCATCCATTTTGTCCAAAATATTATCCTGTTGATTCCTTTGCTAATTTCTTTTTAAAGGTTAATACTGCCTCTGACATCCTATGTCTCCATATCCATGGTGGTGCCATTTAATGACATCCAGCATAGCATTTTATATTCCAGTGCTATGCCACACACAGTCTCTTCGGTCGTGTCCAGCTATTTGTGACTCCATGGACTGTAGCTCACCAGGCTCCTCTGTCCATGGGATTTTCCCAGCAAGAATACCAGAATGCCATTTCCTTCTCCAGGAGATCTTCCCAATCCAGGGATTGAACCCACATCTGTGTCTCCTGCATTGCAGGTCAATTCTTCACCTGCTAAGCCATTGGGGAAGCCCTTATATTTCAGGGTAGATGTTTAATCACTTTTTAAAATTGAGATATAGGTAAATGATTAGGATTGAGATTATTTACTTTCTCCAAGTTTGTTTTGTGTGATATTTGTAAATAGAAATGATCTGATCACTGATTTGCATCATCAGGAGCCTGGATTTCCCTGATTGTAACAGACGTGGGCCCGAATGTGTGTACACACCTGACTAGGATGGACACTTGGTGCATTTCCCTCTCAGCATCACTCTCCCTTCTTGGGACAAATGAAACCTTGGTTGGATTGAGGGGTACTAATCCTTGCCTCTGTTCAGCTCAAGGTCTTCTGACAATGGAGGTCATCCCCTAGAGTAGAGCACAAGACATGATCAGATCATTTGGGGAGGGACATCCTTTCCCCTACTCCGTGTGTGCATGCTAAGGTGCTTCAGTCGTGTCTGACTCTTTGCCACCCTATGGACTGTAGCCCACCAGACTCCTCTGTCTATGGGATTCTCCAGGCAATAATACTGGACTGGGTTGCCATTTTCTTCTCCAGGGGATCTTCCCGACCCAGGGATTGAATCTGCAGCTCCTGCACTGGCAGGCAGATTCTTTACAACCAGTGCTACCTGGGAAGTCTGTGCTACCCACCCCAACCTCTGCTGTTTATAGAGATGAACCCAGAACCCAGGTCCTGCCAGATAGGATCAAGGGACTCTCATCCAGGTTTCTGGGTTGCCCTCTAGGGGAGGTGAACTCCTCCAGCTGAGCGAGTTACTGTGATATACAAGATTGAAATTGCTTTGGGGACCTAATATACAGCCTGGATTTGGAGGCAACCCCAAGGCAGCAAAGTTGTGAGACAAATTTGGGACATTGCTTAAACCCTAAATTGTACCCCATCCAGGGGCATTTTGGTGATGTCAGCAGACAAATTTGCTTTTATTTATGCTGATGTGGGTGAAGTTTTATGTGACTTTCACTGAAAGAGAGCTGACTGATTCACTGACCTTTGCTGCTAGTCTGCTTCCCTTTCCCATGGGCCGAGTTCCTCTAACAGGTGGGTTGGGATAGCATAAAAACTGAGCTGTGAAATATGTTTGGGGTGAACTGCTATGGACGTTCACTTTATGGGAAAAGGCCTACCTCATCCATTTTGTCCAAAATATTATCCTGTTGATTCCTTTGCTAATTTCTTTTTAAAGGTTAATACTGCCTCTGACATCCTATGTCTCCATATCCATGGTGGTGCCATTTAATGACATCCAGCATAGCATTTTATATTCCAGTGCTATGCCACACACAGTCTCTTCGGTCGTGTCCAGCTATTTGTGACTCCATGGACTGTAGCTCACCAGGCTCCTCTGTCCATGGGATTTTCCCAGCAAGAATACCAGAATGCCATTTCCTTCTCCAGGAGATCTTCCCAATCCAGGGATTGAACCCACATCTGTGTCTCCTGCATTGCAGGTCAATTCTTCACCTGCTAAGCCATTGGGGAAGCCCTTATATTTCAGGGTAGATGTTTAATCACTTTTTAAAATTGAGATATAGGTAAATGATTAGGATTGAGATTATTTACTTTCTCCAAGTTTGTTTTGTGTGATATTTGTATTTGGTCTGGTGCCCTTGCTGCCTGTGGGAAAAGGTCACTGGGGTGTTCCTCTCTGAGAAGTATTTTTTTTTCAGAGAGGGATTTTTGATCCAGGTGGCTGTTTGTAAATTCATACATTTGAAATTCCTGAGGTTACTGTGTGAGAATATATCTCCCCATGACTAATATCAAAAGCTCTCTTTATATTTGTCAGCAGTGGCACATGAACAGTTCTGCTGGTGATTGAGGGTTTGGTGGTGGTATTGAGTTTGGAAGGAACTGAGGAAAATTCTGTAATGTGGAGAGTATCTGTTGGGGGTGGGGAAGTACAAGCCCTTTTAGAAATGTCAACTCCCAGGTGCTAGGCCTGGTTTGGTATCTGATTTGGTCCCATTGCACAGATGTGTATCATGAAGTCAAAAAGTTCTACAGTTTCAGAAGTCACCTTGATCTCTGGAATCATAATATTACCCAGGAACCAAGAGGAGTCATGATTTCTGGGTGATTGGTTGGAATGATCTGCACCCTACTTACTCAAAGTGAGGTCCACAGACCAGATCCATCATCAACACCCTCATTAGAAATGCAGGATCTCAGGTCTCCCCCAGACTTACTGCATCAAAATCCCCAGGTGATTTGTGAAGCACGATAAGGTTTGAGAAGTGCTGGTCTATACCCACTGACTCCAGTGCTTCACTCAGGTCAGCAATTAATGAGCACCCCCTGTGCTCCAGGCATTGTGCTGAATATTGCATGTAAAGATGAATAATGCACGTCTTTTCTAATAGTTTGCTCACAGCTTATTTAGTTCTTAATTCTTTCTCTAGTCTCTCTCCAACCCTCTGCATTCTAGCTTTTCCCTATCTCTTCATTGAAATGCTTCCTTTAAAGTCCACTAATGACCTGCTTGTTGTCAAATTCAATGTTTTCCTCTCTTTAGCATTTAATGCTTCTGACCAACACCTACCACTTAAAGGCTGTCCTTTCTTGGTTTTGCTGATGTTACACCATCTTTGTTTTACTTTTCTCTCACTCCCTCCTCTTGCCTCATTTACTTACTTGTCTTCTTTCCCAGGTTTCCCTCCCACCTCAGTTCTTACTCTCTTAAGAGGTTATCTGATGACATGGCATGAATTTCTCTTATTATAGAATCCTTGGCCCTCTAGGAGCCCCAGGACTGTTGATACGAAAGGAGGATCTTGGGTATCTCCTTCCTATAATCTCTTTTTGAAAAAGTTTCAATTGCTTTCAATAGGAATTTAAATTTGAAAAATGTCCTGAAATGAAATGTGTGGGTTTTTGTGAGTATCACTGCTGTGACCAATGAACACAACCTTGGTGGCTTAAAACTAATTTATTATCTTAACCATTCTACAGGTCAGAAATCTGAGGTGGTCTCATTGGGCTAAACTCAAAGTGTCAGGAGTGCTATGTTCTTTCCTGGAGACTCTAGGCGAGAATCTGTTCCCTTGCCATTTCCAGCTTCTAGAGGATGTCTGCATTTTTTTGGCTCATTGCTCCTCCTCCATCTTTCAAGCCAGCAATAGCGAGGTAAGTCCTCTTCATACTGCTGAGCTCTGGTTTACTGCAGCCTGGAAAGGTTCCATGCTTTTAAGAATTTGTGTGATTGGGTCAGACTCACCTGGGTAAATTAGGATAATCTTCCAGCTTAAGGTTCTTAGCCTTAATCACATTGCAGAGTCCTTCTTGTTATGTAAGGTAAGTGTTCACCTTAGGTGCCAGGGATTAGGGCATCTTTGGGAGTTTATTATTCTGCCCAACACAGTGAGCCTGAGACAGCAAAGGTTAGAGAAAGGAGAATGGAAGGGTAGCACGTTCCCTGCATGCCTCTATGGTTTCAAGATGAGTTAACAAGACACCTCAGCACGTGCATTGGAAAAAGGGGCTGGTAATGAGGAAAAGGGATGGGCCGAGGTACGGAACACAGGAATCTCAGGTGTGGAACACAGGTGATCTCAGGCCATTGATGGCTACAAAGCCTATCCCCTATCATATGACAGAACAGTACTTTGCACCCATCAAGTTCAAAATTAAACTCATTGTCTCCCTCCTGTCAGCTTTCCTGTGTCTCTGAATGAGATCACTACTTAACTTGTTATTCAAGGCATAAATATTCAGTCATTCTGATTGCTTCTTCCCCATCCACATATAAATAGGTCATGGACTCCTGTCAAGTCTTCTTTGCCTGTATTTCTTAAATACAGTCTACGGTTTCTTCAGCACAGATCTGGTGCAGGCACCCACCTTCCACTCAGACCAGAACTAAGCCTCAGTCCAGCTTTCTCACCTCTGTGACTGACTTCAGTTCATCTCCCACTCTACGGTAGGGTGATTTTCCACTGGTCTCTTAAGAATCACATCAAATACTTTGAATCCTTCCCACTGCCTTGAGAATCAAGTCTAAACTTGGCATGGTTTTCAAAGCCAGTTTGGCAACAACTTCCATATTTTGCCTTGTTTTTACCTGATTTCATCCTGTTCTCTATACTCCAGCCTAACCAAATTCTTGCTTTTCTTCGACTATGACCTTTCATTCTTTCATATTTTCACAAATGCTACTCCCTCCATCCGATCCTTCCTCCCAATCCCACAGGACTCGGATCAGCCATTGCCTCCCTCCACCCTCCTGGTAGACTTGGCTATAGGTGTTCACAGAGTTTTGCGTACATTACTACTGTAGCCATCTGTCGTATTGCCTTGTACTTGTGTGTCTCCCCTTATAAACTCATCAGGCAGTATTGGTAGGGTTCTTCTCTGTCACCATGGAACTTTATTCACATATTTTGAATCATAAAAAGATTTCTTGGGGCTTACGGCTATGTCTATTTCTTCATAGGAATGATGAGACATCTATACAACATGTACTGCTATTGCTTTGCACAGTGCATGGTGTACCCTAGGTGCTCATGAAGACATGCTCATGGAGAAATGAATGCTATTTCCTTATCTAAATCTGAGAGCTAAGAAATGAAAGCACTACTTACCCACCCAGGGGAGAAAGTCTACACTCCCAGTCCTGAAAACCTATTGTCCTTGGTCATGAAGATTTTTGCATGCCTCTGCCTGTGCCAAGAAAGATGTAGATGTTGGTTTAAGGGAGGATGAAGGGTCAGCCTAAAAGTGGTGATCTTTGGGGTCTCTGACTAACTTAGAGTTCTAGAGAGTTATGCTTCTAGGAAAAGCTGATATTGGTTTCTGGTTACTACTGCTCAGAAGTAATCTGGGATTACTCTATGTCCCCTGCAATTTTCTATTTGGATGCCCTTAACTTTAATTGCCTTTTGTTCATTTCGTTGATCAATAGTGTCTCTTGAGTGCCAAGGCCCATGCAAGGCCAAGTAAAGGAGGAAAGGGAATCAGAGAGGATTCTGTCCTGGGTCAAGGCTACAAGAGGCGAAGACTGTACACAAGTAGCAGCTATGATGAAATGTCATCAAGGTTAGCGCTGTGTTAGAGAATAAATGGAACTGTGGGGGTCTGGGAGGGCTTTGGGTATAATCTGAAGGCAGCTAAGAACCACTGGAAGATTAAAAATAGTATGGTGACATAATGTGGTCATATGAAGACTGAGGGAAGCTTGGCAATCAGTTGGTATTTCACTTATGCTGGGAAGTGGGGGATTGGGTTTTAATAGCTGGGGAGGTAGTTAGGGGTAGGACATTCCAGGAGGAAAGAATGAGAAGAGGAAACATCAAGATGTGGGAAGGCAAGACATGGTGTTAAGAGAACAGCTAATTTCTTATGGGAATTTGCTGTAAGCCTCACACAACCAGGGTAGAAGCCACCCAGAGGTGCCCACGGAGCAATAGCATGGTTTTTGCCAGGTACCTGGTCTACACCTTGAGGGGTTCCTCCCAGGTGAATTTACTGAAGGTGACCCTTACCCAGAGAAGGGAGAACTTCCGGTCCTATGCAATATGCTTTGTATGCTGTTCTGTCACCACAGCATTCTGCTTCCCTGGAGGTAGCCCAATAATGGTGATACATTTATCTCATGCTTAAGTTCCAGGTTCCAGCATCTGTACAACCAAGGGTTCTATTTTCATCCAAACGCCTTGACTGCTTGGGAAAGTCAATTTTAGGAGAAAGAAAATTTCTCATGAAGATGCCATGTAGTTGGTATAGGATTTCTGATTTGCAAATCCTCTGATGATCATGAAGCCCATTTATGGTAAGTATCTTCATTTCAGGAGTCACTCCATGCTTTCATTATTCATACACATAGTGCCTCTCTCTCTTCTGTTCTGGAAGCCATGGTGCTGGCTCAGGGATATATTCCAGACAGAACTCAGACCTGCCAGATACCCCACTAGCAAAGAGAGGTGATGAGCTTTCTGGAGGTTTTAACCAAGGGCCTGGCTGATGAAGACACTGTAGCTAGCAAATGAGAAGGCAGGAGGAAATCACAAATTTTCAGCACAATGGGACAGACAGTGATTGTTTTTGTTCAGTCATTAAGTCGTGTCCAACTCTTGGTTATCCTATGGACTGCAGCATGCCAGGCTTCCCTGTCCTTCACTATCTCCTAGAGATAGTGCTCAAACTCTTGTTCATTAAATCAATAATGCCATCCAATCATCTCAGTCTCAGTCAGCCCTTCTTATCCTGCCTTCAATCCTTTCAAATATCAGGGTCCTTTCCAATGAGTTGGCATCAGGTGGCCAAAATATTGGAGCTTCAGCTTCAGCATCAGTCCTTCCAATGAATAGCTAGGATTGATTCTCTCTAGGGTTGATTGGTTTGATCTCCTCGCTGTCCAAAGGACTCTCAAGAGTCTTCTCCAGCACCACAATTCAAAAGCATCAGTTCTTTAGTGCTCAGCTTTCTTTCTGGTTCACTCTTAGATTCATACATGACTACTGGAAAAACCATAGCTTTGACTATTTGGACCTTTGTTGACCTTTGTTGACCTTTTTAATAATTTAATACACTGTCTAGGTTTGTCATCGCTTTTCTTCCAGGAGCAAGCATCTTTTAATTTCATGGCTGCAGTCATCATCCACAGTTATTTTGGAGCCCAAGGAAATAAAGTCTGTTACTGTTTCCATTGTTTCCCCATCTATTTCCCATAAAATGATGGGACCAGATGCCATGATTTTCATTTTCTAAATGTTGAGTTTTAAGACAGCTTTTTCACTCTCCTCTTTACTTTCATCAAGAGGCTTTCTAGTTCCTCTTCACTTTCTGCCATAAGGGTGGTGTCATCTGCATATCTGAGGTTATTGATATTTCTCCCAGCAAACTTTATTCCAGCTTGTGCTTCATCCAATCCAGCATTTCACATGATGTACTCTGTATGTAAGTTAAATAAGCAGGGTGATAATATACAGCCTTGATGTATTCCTTTTGCAATTTGGAACCAGTGTGTTGTTCCATATTTGCTTCTAACTGCTGCTTTTTGACCTGCATACAGGTTTCTCACAAGGCAGGTAAGGTGGTCTAATATTCCCATCTCTGGAAAAATTTTCCATAATTTGTTGTGATTCACACAGTCAAAGGCTTTGGTGTAGTCAATGAAACAGAAGTAGATGTTTATCTGAAATTCTCTTGCTTTTTCTATGATTCAATGGATGTTGGTAATTTGATCTCTGGCTCCTCTGCCTTTTCCAAATCCAGCTTGAACATCTGGAAGTTCTTGGTTCATGTACTGTTGAAGCCCAAATTGGAGAATTTTGAGCATTACTTTGCTAGCATGTGAAATGAGTGCAATTGTGTGATAGTATGAACATTCTTTGGTATTGCCCTTCTTTTGAACTGGAGTGAAAATTGACCTTTTCCAGTCCTATGGCCACTGCTGAGTTTTCCATATTTGCTGGCATATTGTGTGCAGCAGTTTAACAGCATCATCTTTTAGGATTTTAAATAGCTCAGCTGGACTTTCATCACTTTCACTAGTTTTGTTTGTAGTGATGTTTCCTAAGGTCCACTGGACTTTGCACTCCAAGATGTCTGGATCTAGGTGAGTGTTCACTCCATTGTGGTTATCTGGGTCATGAAGACCTTTTTTGTATAGTTCTTCTGTGTATTCTTGCCACCTCTTCTTAATATCTTCTGCTTCTGTTAGGTCCCTGCCGTTTCTGTCCTTTATTGTGCCCATCTTTGCATGAAATGTTCCCTTGATATCTCTAATTTTCTTGAAGAGATCTCTAGCCTTTCCCATTTTATTGTTTTCCTCTAATTCTTTGCACTGATCACTGAGGAAGGCTTTCTTATATCTCCTTGCTATTCTTTGGAACTCTGCATTCAGATGGGTATATCTTTCCTTTTGTCCTTTGCCTTTAGCTTCTCTTCTTTTCTCAGCTATTCATAAGGCCTCCTCGGCAGTCACTTCCCTTTTTGCATTTCTTTTTCTTGGAGATGGTTTTGATCATTGCTTCTTGTATGATGTCATGAACCCCTGTCCACAATTCTTTAGGCATTCTGTCTATCAGATCTAATCCCTTGAATCTATTTTTCACTTTCACTTGTATAGGCATTTTATTATTAAATACTTATAAGGCATTTTATTTAGGCCATACCTGAATGGTCTAGTGGTTTTCCCTATTTTCTTTAAGTCTGAATTTTGCAATAAGGAGTTCATGATCTGAGCCACAGACAACCTCTGGTCTTGTTTTTGCTGAAGATATAGGGCTTCTCCATCTTTGACTACAAGGATTATAATCAATCTGATTTCCACATTGACCATCTGGTGATGTCCATGTGTAGTCATATCTCACGTTTTTGGAAGAGATTGTCTGCTATAATCAGTGTGCTCTCTTGGCAAAACTCTGTTAGCCTTTGCCCTGCTTCATTTTGTACTAGAAGGCCAAACTTATTATAGAGTAAGAATAATGGCTTATACTAAGAATTTAATGTCTGGCTTTAGCAGCATATTAGACACAATAGAACAAAGAAATAATTAACTGGAAATAGGACAATAGAAATATATAAACTGAAACAGAGAGAAAAAAAGAATGGTAAATGTGAAAAAGAGAGTCTGAGCCATTTGGAGCAAGTGGGTATAAGTGAGGTCCCCAAAAAGAGAATGAGATTGAAGCAATATTTGAGGAAAAAATGACCAAGACTGGTTAAAAGACATCAATCCATTGATCTAAGAATCTCTATAAACACCACACAAGTTAAAAATATGTATATATAATAGTATGCTTATGCACAAAATAAGAAAATTATTGTAAACTCAATTCAGGAGAAAATCTGGACAAGCAATTAGAGGAAAGCAATCCAATAAAATAGGAAGATTACTTTTAAAAGAAATGATGAAAGAAGGTGACTGAAATGTCATCTTTCAGTGATGAAAGAAATTAAGTTCCAACACAATATTATGTGCACAATAAATATAACTTCAAAAAAAACACAAAGTCATATAATAGAGGCAAAATTGAGCAAATATGTCATCAGAAGGTTCACATTAAAAGAAAGAAATAATAGAGGAAGTTCTACAGCAGAAGGAAAATTATCTCATATAGAAACAGAGGTAGTGGAGAAAAATAAAGAAGATTCAAAAGAATAAATAAGTGGGAAGACATAATGAATATGACTTAATAAAAATACATCTTGGGTAGGTTTAATATAAAAGTAAAAATTTAGTGCATTTTTCTGAAAATTGGCAAGCTGCATCTAAAATGTATATATAAATGTAAAGAACCAGAAATAGCCCAAACAAAAAAAGTTGGAGTACTTCCACCACTAGCTAGCAAGATTTTCATGAAACTAACATATTTAAGATTTCATGGAATGGTGCCAGTAAACACAAATAGATCAATGATACAAAATAGAGAGTCTAGAAACAGATTCATTCATATACAGTCACTTGATTTATGACAAAGGTGCAACTATTGTTTCTGTGGGAAAATAGTGGTCTTTTAAATTGCCAGATCAGTTGGATATCCATATAAGGTGAAAAAAGAACCCCCATCCCAATTTACACCATTTACAAAAAAAAAAAAATTCAAATAAATCATGAACCTAAATCTGAAAGGCACAACAAGAAGGCTTCTTGAGGAGAAAACATAGAACATATTCATGACCTTGAGGCAGGCAAATCCTTCTGAAACAAAACACTGAAAAAATTAACCATAAAGGAAAAAGTTAATAAATTTGACTTCATTAAAATTAAATACTTCTACTCATCTAAATGTATACTTTACAGCATGAAAACTAAGCCTTAGAGTGGGAGAAGATATTTTCAATATGCTTATCTGATAAGTGTAATATATCACATACAGACAGTATATGTGTAATTATATCACATATCTGATGTAAATGTATGTGCATAAAATCAGTCATCTCTTAGTATCCATAAGAGATTGGTTCTAGGACCCACCATGGATTCCAAAATTTGGGATGTTTAAGCTCCATAATCAGCCTTTCATACCCACAAATTCCACATCCACAAATTAACTAACTACAGATCATAAATATAATACTGCATGATCCATAGGCAGTCGAATCCATGGATATGGAACCCATGAATATGAAGATCTGACTGTAATTGTTTTAAGCCAGACCACTAAGCAAAAAGTAAGTGATAAATTTGAACAGGATAGTCAGTATCCAAGAGGCTATCAAGCCTGAAAAGTTGTTCAGCATTATTAGTGTGTAGGAAATGCAAATTAAAGTCACAATGAGTTGATACTCTATTCCCACCAGAATGGCAAAAAAATGACAAGACTGACAATGCCAAGTGTTGGCAAGGATGTGGAGCAACTGGAACTCTCACAAGCTTCTATTGGAAGTATATGGAAGTATGTGTTGTTACAACTATTTTGCAGAAATGTTTGTCAATATACACTAAAGCAGAATATATTCATGCCAGTAATTTAACTTCTATGAATTTAACAGAAATGGATACGTACATTTGATAAATGACTGATAGAGGGCAAAAGAGAAACTTTTAGAGTGCTGTTATTGTATATCTTCATCATGGTGGTAGATATATGTGTGTTTACTCTATAAAAATTGATCAGCTCTATTCTTATGATTTTTCCCTATTATAATTTAGTAAGCCATACTTCAAAAAATTATACTTAGAAACAAAGAACTAGTACCCAAAGTCTTATATGTATTAAAAACAACAAAACAAAACACAAAACTACTCACTTGTAGAATTCAGATGACTAGAAGCTAGAGAGATGGCACAAAACAGACTCATTCACATTTAGTCATTTGATTTATGACAAAGGTGTAACTGTGGTTTCTTTGTGAGAAATCATGATCTTTTCAATTAAAATTGCAAAACTGAGGTGAAAAAACATGGAATGATATTTAGGGCCAGATCTTTCCTCAGGTCTTATCTATCACCCAGACATTATGATTTGCCAAAGCCTCAATCTATAACCCTCTGGGGGAACAAAAGACCAGGGTTGTCAAGGGAAAGGACCATTTAATTGATCAGAACTGCACAAAAAAATGTTTTAATGACCCAGATAACCACAATGCTGTGGTCACTCAATTAGAGCCAGACTTCCTGGAGTGTGACGCCAAATGGATCTTAGGAAGCATTATTATCAACAAAGCTAGTGGAGGTGATGGAATTCCAGCTGAGCTACTTCAAATCCTAAAAGATGATGCTATGAAAGAAAAGCTATGGAAAACCGAGGTAGCATATTAAAAAGCAGAGACATTACTTTGCTGACAAAGGTCCAGATAGTCAAAGCTACAGTTTTTCCAGCAGTCATGTATGGATGTGAGAGCTGGACTGTAAAGAAGGCTGACCACTGAAGACCTGATGCTTTTGAGCTGTAGTGTTTAAGACTCTTGAGAGTCCCTTGGAGTGCAAGGAGATCAAACCACTCAATCCTGAAGGAAATCAGTCTTGAATATTCATTGGAAGGACTGATGATGAAAGTGAAACTCCAGTACTTTGGCCACCTGATGCAAAGAACTGACTCATTAGAAAAGACCCTGATTCTGGGGAAGATTGAAGGCAAGAGGAGAAAGGGATGACAGAGGATGAGATGATTAGATGCATCAGTGACTTGATGGAGATGAGTTTGAGTAAGCCCCGGGAGATGGTGAAAGATAGGGAAGCGTGGCGTGCTGCAGTCCACGGGATTGCAAAGAATCAGACATGACTGAGCAACTGAACAACAATAGCCTAAATCACTAAATCACTGTAGTTTTCAGTTTTAAATTTTTCATTTGATTCCTTTCAATAGATTCTGGTAAAACTGTCCATATTACATCTATTTTCTTGACAATATTTACATCAGTTATTCAAAAATCACAGTTTTTTTTTTAAATTTGGGAAGAGAACTACGATAAAGCTAATACCTATAAGTTTTATGCAAGTGTACTCCACAGACTGCTCATATAAGATCAAAGGGTAATTTAAAAATGATTTAGTGGAAAAACTGGAAATGAACAAGGAGGTTAGAATCATATATGTAAGATTAATTATTTTCATGGTATCACTCTGGTAAGGCCCTGTGTGTGTGTTTAGTCGTGCCCAACTCTCCCGTGGAATATAGCCCACTTGGCTTCCTTGTCCATGGGATCATCCAGGCAGACATGCTGGAGTGGGTTGCCATTTCCTTCTTTAGGGGATCTTCCTGACCAGGGAGGGATTGAACCCTATTCTCCTGCATCTCCTGCATTGCAGGTGGATGGATTCAAAAATCTGAATTCACACTGTTCATATGTAGGTTTGCTTCATGTTTTTTTTTCCCCTCTTGGTTTCAGTAATTTCATCCTGACTCTTGTCATGTCTGGTTGTATTTTATGGAGTGATGGACAATGTATGAAAAACTTTATTTTGTTTTACAAGTCAAATATTGTAGTGGTTTTGTTGGTGCTATTTTTCCATAGAAGATTCAGTGTTCTTCTATCTAGTAGTTAAGGGTAGATCACTTCTCTCTAATAATAGGTAAAATGCTTCCAAGCTTAGTTACACACTTTGGAGGGCTCATCTATTTTCATTTGTTTTTAACTTGAAGGCAAAGCATTTTAGAGGACTCAACTGAAAACATGCATTGTTTATCTGGACTCTTTGGTGGGCCCTAAACTTTGACATAAACTAACACCAGTACACAAAAAGCATTCTGTGCTATCTGTCACAATAAGCGATGCTAACCATCCTTCAGCCTCCACACTGACCATACTCCTCTGAGGATGGATAACCGGTTACCATACATAGGAAACTCACCTGCTAATGAACCTATGTCCGAATATGGGAATTACATCTCTTCCTTCACTAACACAGTCTGCTTTCATCCCTATGTCCACCCACTTCTATGGAAATATATTTTCCTTCCCATCTAAGTATGGGGGTGCTCTCCTTCTGTCTCACCTCCGTTTCATACCTGTTCCTGTGCTATAGTCTGTGAATAGATATTGAATATCACTTCATTTAGTCTTTCTCTGTGAGCATTAGTAGGTTCAAGGAATCACAGAGTTCTGTCTTCTAGATACATAGAGAATTGGGCCAGACCTAGGAAGTCTGCTATCCTATATGTCTCTATACCACTGACGGATGCACTTAGTATCACAACAAAATCTGTTGTCATCCATCCTCCTCCAAGAACTATTAGTTCCATTTCCATAATCTCCACCATTCTACACATCTTCTGCTATAGCAGTCACTAGTGAAAATCAAGCCTTCCCAGGGCACCCACAATCTCCTATGTTCTCATCCTTGACTTATTTTGTACATCTCCTAATCTGGTCCACATCTCTTTCTCTCCTTCATTCCTTCTCTGTATCTTCTGGCTCTGTAAAATTATACTGTCTTGTAGCCCCCAATTTTCTCAGAGCATTTCTTGTATTTAGGAAACCAGGGAGTCTACTCAGACACTGAGGAGCAAAAATACATCATACTTGAAAAATTTATTGGCATATAGTTGATTTACAATGTTGTTTTAGATTCAAGTGTGAGTAAAGTGAATCAGTTATATATACACATATAACCATGCTTTTTAAAAAATATAAATTTATTTATTTTAATTGGAGGTTAATTACTTTACAATACTGTATTGGTTTTGCTATACATCAACATGAATCCACCACAGGTATACACGTGTTCCCCATCCTGAACCGCCTCCCTCCTCCCTCCCCATACCATCCCTCTGGGTCATCTCAGATAACCCTGTATCCATGCTTTTATAAAGATTCTTTTTCCATACAGGCCACTGTAGAACATTGGGTAGAGTTCCCTATGCATTACAGCAGGTTTTTACTAGTTATCTATTTTATGTAGAGTAGGGTGCATATGTCAGTCTCTCTCAATTGCACACCCCTCCCCCATTCTCTGATAACCAAAAGTTTGTCTTCTACATTCATGACTCTACTTCTGTTTTGTAAATAAGTTCATTTATACACTTTTCTTTTTTTTAATATTTCACCTATAACTGATATCTTCTGATATTTGTCTGTGTCTGACTTACTTCGCTCAATGACAAACTCTGTGTCCATCCATGATGCTGCAAATGGCACCATTTTGTTTAGGTTGAATCATGAACCTAAATCTGAAAGGCACAACAAGAAGGCTTCTTGAGGAGAAAACATAGAACATATTCATGACCTTGAGGCAGGCAAATCCTTCTGAAACAAAACACTGAAAAAATTAACCATAAAGGAAAAAGTTAATAAATTTGACTTCATTAAAATTAAATACTTCTACTCATCTAAATGTATACTTTACAGCATGAAAACTAAGCCTTAGAGTGGGAGAAGATATTTTCAATATGCTTATCTGATAAGTGTAATATATCACATACAGACAGTATATGTGTAATTATATCACATATCTGATGTAAATGTATGTGCATAAAATCAGTCATCTCTTAGTATCCATAAGAGATTGGTTCTAGGACCCACCATGGATTCCAAAATTTGGGATGTTTAAGCTCCATAATCAGCCTTTCATACCCACAAATTCCACATCCACAAATTAACTAACTACAGATCATAAATATAATACTGCATGATCCATAGGCAGTCGAATCCATGGATATGGAACCCATGAATATGAAGATCTGACTGTAATTGTTTTAAGCCAGACCACTAAGCAAAAAGTAAGTGATAAATTTGAACAGGATAGTCAGTATCCAAGAGGCTATCAAGCCTGAAAAGTTGTTCAGCATTATTAGTGTGTAGGAAATGCAAATTAAAGTCACAATGAGTTGATACTCTATTCCCACCAGAATGGCAAAAAAATGACAAGACTGACAATGCCAAGTGTTGGCAAGGATGTGGAGCAACTGGAACTCTCACAAGCTTCTATTGGAAGTATATGGAAGTATGTGTTGTTACAACTATTTTGCAGAAATGTTTGTCAATATACACTAAAGCAGAATATATTCATGCCAGTAATTTAACTTCTATGAATTTAACAGAAATGGATACGTACATTTGATAAATGACTGATAGAGGGCAAAAGAGAAACTTTTAGAGTGCTGTTATTGTATATCTTCTCATGGTGGTAGATATATGTGTGTTTACTCTATAAAAATTGATCAGCTCTATTCTTATGATTTTTCCCTATTATAATTTAGTAAGCCATACTTCAAAAAATTGTACTTAGAAACAAAGAACTAGTACCCAAAGTCTTATATGTATTAAAAACAACAAAACAAAACACAAAACTACTCACTTGTAGAATTCAGATGACTAGAAGCTAGAGAGATGGCACAAAACAGACTCATTCACATTTAGTCATTTGATTTATGACAAAGGTGTAACTGTGGTTTCTTTGTGAGAAATCATGATCTTTTCAATTAAAATTGCAAAACTGAGGTGAAAAAACATGGAATGATATTTAGGGCCAGATCTTTCCTCAGGTCTTATCTATCACCCAGACATTATGATTTGCCAAAGCCTCAATCTATAACCCTCTGGGGGAACAAAAGACCAGGGTTGTCAAGGGAAAGGACCATTTAATTGATCAGAACTGAACAAAAAAATGTTTTAATGACCCAGATAACCACAATGCTGTGGTCACTCAATTAGAGCCAGACTTCCTGGAGTGTGACGCCAAATGGATCTTAGGAAGCATTATTATCAACAAAGCTAGTGGAGGTGATGGAATTCCAGCTGAGCTACTTCAAATCCTAAAAGATGATGCTATGAAAGAAAAGCTATGGAAAACCGAGGTAGCATATTAAAAAGCAGAGACATTACTTTGCTGACAAAGGTCCAGATAGTCAAAGCTACAGTTTTTCCAGCAGTCATGTATGGATGTGAGAGCTGGACTGTAAAGAAGGCTGACCACTGAAGACCTGATGCTTTTGAGCTGTAGTGTTTAAGACTCTTGAGAGTCCCTTGGAGTGCAAGGAGATCAAACCACTCAATCCTGAAGGAAATCAGTCTTGAATATTCATTGGAAGGACTGATGATGAAAGTGAAACTCCAGTACTTTGGCCACCTGATGCAAAGAACTGACTCATTAGAAAAGACCCTGATTCTGGGGAAGATTGAAGGCAAGAGGAGAAAGGGATGACAGAGGATGAGATGATTAGATGCATCAGTGACTTGATGGAGATGAGTTTGAGTAAGCCCCGGGAGATGGTGAAAGATAGGGAAGCGTGGCGTGCTGCAGTCCACGGGATTGCAAAGAATCAGACATGACTGAGCAACTGAACAACAATAGCCTAAATCACTAAATCACTGTAGTTTTCAGTTTTAAATTTTTCATTTGATTCCTTTCAATAGATTCTGGTAAAACTGTCCATATTACATCTATTTTCTTGACAATATTTACATCAGTTATTCAAAAATCACAGTTTTTTTTTTAAATTTGGGAAGAGAACTACGATAAAGCTAATACCTATAAGTTTTATGCAAGTGTACTCCACAGACTGCTCATATAAGATCAAAGGGTAATTTAAAAATGATTTAGTGGAAAAACTGGAAATGAACAAGGAGGTTAGAATCATATATGTAAGATTAATTATTTTCATGGTATCACTCTGGTAAGGCCCTGTGTGTGTGTTTAGTCGTGCCCAACTCTCCCGTGGAATATAGCCCACTTGGCTTCCTTGTCCATGGGATCATCCAGGCAGACATGCTGGAGTGGGTTGCCATTTCCTTCTCTAGGGGATCTTCCTGACCAGGGAGGGATTGAACCCTATTCTCCTGCATCTCCTGCATTGCAGGTGGATGGATTCAAAAATCTGAATTCACACTGTTCATATGTAGGTTTGCTTCATGTTTTTTTTTCCCCTCTTGGTTTCAGTAATTTCATCCTGACTCTTGTCATGTCTGGTTGTATTTTATGGAGTGATGGACAATGTATGAAAAACTTTATTTTGTTTTACAAGTCAAATATTGTAGTGGTTTTGTTGGTGCTATTTTTCCATAGAAGATTCAGTGTTCTTCTATCTAGTAGTTAAGGGTAGATCACTTCTCTCTAATAATAGGTAAAATGCTTCCAGCTTAGTTACACACTTTGGAGGGCTCATCTATTTTCATTTGTTTTTAACTTGAAGGCAAAGCATTTTAGAGGACTCAACTGAAAACATGCATTGTTTATCTGGACTCTTTGGTGGGCCCTAAACTTTGACATAAACTAACACCAGTACACAAAAAGCATTCTGTGCTATCTGTCACAATAAGCGATGCTAACCATCCTTCAGCCTCCACACTGACCATACTCCTCTGAGGATGGATAACCGGTTACCATACATAGGAAACTCACCTGCTAATGAACCTATGTCCGAATATGGGAATTACATCTCTTCCTTCACTAACACAGTCTGCTTTCATCCCTATGTCCACCCACTTCTATGGAAATATATTTTCCTTCCCATCTAAGTATGGGGGTGCTCTCCTTCTGTCTCACCTCCGTTTCATACCTGTTCCTGTGCTATAGTCTGTGAATAGATATTGAATATCACTTCATTTAGTCTTTCTCTGTGAGCATTAGTAGGTTCAAGGAATCACAGAGTTCTGTCTTCTAGATACATAGAGAATTGGGCCAGACCTAGGAAGTCTGCTATCCTATATGTCTCTATACCACTGACGGATGCACTTAGTATCACAACAAAATCTGTTGTTATCCATCCTCCTCCAAGAACTATTAGTTCCATTTCCATAATCTCCACCATTCTACACATCTTCTGCTATAGCAGTCACTAGTGAAAATCAAGCCTTCCCAGGGCACCCACAATCTCCTATGTTCTCATCCTTGACTTATTTTGTACATCTCCTAATCTGGTCCACATCTCTTTCTCTCCTTCATTCCTTCTCTGTATCTTCTGGCTCTGTAAAATTATACTGTCTTGTAGCCCCCAATTTTCTCAGAGCATTTCTTGTATTTAGGAAACCAGGGAGTCTACTCAGACACTGAGGAGCAAAAATACATCATACTTGAAAAATTTATTGGCATATAGTTGATTTACAATGTTGTTTTAGATTCAAGTGTGAGTAAAGTGAATCAGTTATATATACACATAAACCATGAGCACCCACAATCTCCTATGTTCTCATCCTTGACTTATTTTGTACATCTCCTAATCTGGTCCACATCTCTTTCTCTCCTTCATTCCTTCTCTGTATCTTCTGGCTCTGTAAAATTATACTGTCTTGTAGCCCCCAATTTTCTCAGAGCATTTCTTGTATTTAGGAAACCAGGGAGTCTACTCAGACACTGAGGAGCAAAAATACATCATACTTGAAAAATTTATTGGCATATAGTTGATTTACAATGTTGTTTTAGATTCAAGTGTGAGTAAAGTGAATCAGTTATATATACACATATAACCATGCTTTTTAAAAAATATAAATTTATTTATTTTAATTGGAGGTTAATTACTTTACAATACTGTATTGGTTTTGCTATACATCAACATGAATCCACCACAGGTATACACGTGTTCCCCATCCTGAACCGCCTCCCTCCTCCCTCCCCATACCATCCCTCTGGGTCATCTCAGATAACCCTGTATCCATGCTTTTATAAAGATTCTTTTTCCATACAGGCCACTGTAGAACATTGGGTAGAGTTCCCTATGCATTACAGCAGGTTTTTACTAGTTATCTATTTTATGTAGAGTAGGGTGCATATGTCAGTCTCTCTCAATTGCACACCCCTCCCCCATTCTCTGATAACCAAAAGTTTGTCTTCTACATTCATGACTCTACTTCTGTTTTGTAAATAAGTTCATTTATACACTTTTCTTTTTTTTAATATTTCACCTATAACTGATATCTTCTGATATTTGTCTGTGTCTGACTTACTTCGCTCAATGACAAACTCTATGTCCATCCATGATGCTGCAAATGGCACCATTTTGTTTAGGTTGCATCTATGTCCTGGTTATTGTAAATAGTGCCATGGTGAACACTGGGGTGCATATATCTTTTTGAATTAGAGTTTCTTTCATATATATGTCCGGGAGTGCAATTGCTGGATCATATGGTAAGTTCTATTTTTAGTTTTTAAGGAATTCCCATACTATTCTCCATAGTGACTGTACCAATTTACATTCCCGCCAACAGTATAGGAGGGTACACCCTTTCTAGCACTTATTATTTGTAGATTTTCTGATGATAGTCATTCTGATCAGTGTGAGGCAAAGCCTCATTTTAGCTTTGATTTGCATTTCTCTAATAATTTGTTATGTTGAGTATCTTTTTATGTGCCTGTTTGCCATCTGTATGTCTTCTTTGGAGAAATGTCTGTTTTGATCTTCTGCTCAGTTTTGAATGGGTTATTTCTGGTTTTTGATAGTGTGTTGTGTGAGATATTTGTATATTTTTGAGATTAATCCCTTGTAAGTTGTTTCATCTGCAAATATTTTTCCCATTCTGAGGGCTGTCTTTTTGTTTTACTTTTGGTTTTCTTTGCTGTGCAAAAGTTTGTAAGTTTAATTAGGTGCCATTTGTTTATTTTTGCCTTTAATTACACTAGAAGGTGGATCAAAAAAAATCTTGCTGCAATTTATGTCAAAGAGTGTTCTATATTTTCATTCAAGAATTTTATAGTTCCCAGACTTACATTAAGTCTTTAACCCATTTTGAGTTTATTTTTGCCTATGGAGTTAGAGTGGAAAAAGCAATGGCAACCCATTCCAGTACTCTTGCCTGTAAAATCCCATGGACAGAGGAGCCAGGTTGGCTACAGTCCAAGGGGTCACAAAGAGTCAGACACGACTGAGAGACTTCACTTTCACTTTTCACTTTCATGCACTGGAGAAGGAAATTGCAACCCACTCCAGTATTCTTGCCGGGAGAATCCCAGGGACGAGAGCCTGGTGGGCTGCTGTCTATGGGGTTGCCCAGAGTTAGACATGACTGACGTGACCTAGCAGCAGCATTGAATTAGGGAGTGCTCAAGTTTCATTTTTTTACATGTAGCTGGCCAGTTTTCCCAGCACCGCTTATTGAAGAGACTGTATTTTTCCATTGTATATTTTTGTCGTAGATGTTTGTCATTAGATTAGGTGACCATAGGTGTGTGGGTTTATATCTAGGCTTTCTATCCTGCTCCACTGATCTGTATTTCTGTTCTTGTGTCAGTACCATACTGTCTTGCTTACCATAGCTTTGTAGTATAGTCTGAAGTCAGGGAGCCTGATTCCTCCAGCTCTGCTTTTGTTTCTCAAGATTTCTTTGGCTATTTGGGGTCTTTTGTATTTCTATACAAATTATACATTTTTTTGTCCTAGTGTTGTGAAAAATGCCATTGGTAATTTGATACAAATTACATTGAATTGGTATATTGTTTTGGGTAGTATAGTCATTTCCATAATATTGATTCTTCCAGTCCAAAAACATGGTATATCTCTCCATCCATTTGTGTCATTTTTGATTTCTTTCATCAGGATCTTACAGTTGTCTGAGTACAGGTCTTTTGCTTCTTATGTAGGCATATTCCTAGTTATTTTATTCTTTTTGTTGCAATGGTAAGTGGGATTGTTTCCTTAATTTCTCTTTCTGGTTTTTCATTGTTAGCATATGGGAATGCAAGCTATTTCTATGTATTAATTTTTATTTTGCAATTTTATCAAATTCATCAATAAAGCTCTTGTAGTTTTCTGGTGGCATCTTTAGGATATTCTATGTATAGTATCATGTCTTCGGCAAACTGGCAGTTTTACTTATTGTTTTCCAATTTGGATTCCTTTATTTCTTTTTGCTCTCTAATTACTGTGACCAGGACTTCCAAAAGTATGTTGAATAACAGAGTGGGCACCTTTGCCTTGTTCCCAATCTTAGAGGAAATGCTTTCAGCTTTTCACTACTGAGAATAACATTTGTTGTGGGTTTGTCATATACAGTCTTTATTATGTTCAGGTAAGTTCTCTCTAGCCCACTTTCTAGAGAGTTTTTATCATAAATGGGTGTTGAGTTTTGTTGAAAGCTTTTTCTGCATCCATTGAAGTGATCATATGGTTTTTAATCTGTTAATATTGTGTATCACATTGATTTGTGTATACCGAAAATCTTTGAATTCCTGTAATCAATCCCACTTAATAATGGTGTATGAACCCTTTAAGTGTTGGTGGATTCTGTTTACTAGTATTTTGTTGGGGATCTTTTTGTGTCTGTGTTCAGCAGCGCTATTGGCCTGTAATTTTCTTTCTTTCTTTTTATCCTATCTTTGTCTGCTTTTGGTATCAAGGTGATGGTGGCCTTGTAGAATGAGCTTGGGTGTGTTCTTCCCTCTGAAATTTTTTGAGAGACTAGGAAGGAGAGGTATTAGCTCTTCTCTAAAATATTTAATAGAATTTGCTTGTGACCTGGACTTTTGTTTGTTGGAAGATTCTTAATTACATTTTCAATTTCATTACTTGTGATTGATTTGCTTATATTTTCGATTTCTTCCTAGTTCAGCCTTGGAAGTTTGTACATTTCTAAGAATTTGTCCATTTCTTCCAGGTTGTCCATCTTCTTGCCCTGTAGTAGGCCCTATAGTATGCTTGTAGTAGTTTTTTTTTATAATTCTTTGTATTTCTGTGGCATCAGCTGTAATTTTTTCTTTTTTCATTTCTAATTTTATTGATTTGATTCCTCTCCTGTTTTTCCTCTAATGAGTCTGGCCAAAGGTTTGTCAATTTTGTTTATTTTCTCAAACAACTAGCTTTCAGTTTCACTGATACTTGCTGTTGTTTTCTTTGAAACGTATGCTATTTTTGCTACACTTTTCCTGAATTCTACAGAACTCAGTACATAAATAATTTTTATTTTATCCTCTGAAGTTTTCGGGGCTTATTATATAGAATTAGTTAACTAGAACACAGCCCATCAGGCCCTAGGATTTAAATAACAGTTTTATTCTGATGACTCCCACCTTTACACAATTAAGCCTAAACTTGGCTTCTAAGCCATACATTCAAGTATCCAGCTACCTCCTTGACCTTTGCACTTGAATTCCTACTAGACATCTCAAGCTAATGTTGAATAGTCTTGAATTTATGATTCATAAACCTGCCCCTGTTCCCAGTCACAGTCGCCCCATTTTAGTAAGTGGCAGAGCCGGTCCGTCTGCAGGGTCTGTAGAGTATGCACCTTGTCTCCACCTCCATGGTCACTTCCTGAGTCCAGGAACCTCTCATCTTGACCCCATGCTTCTGTAAGCATCTCCAACTGATCACTGTGTTACACAGTTCAGTCATTCTAACCTCTCCACTTTGCTGCTCACTGAGTGATTATTTTAAGATATAAGTCTGGTTGGCTCACTGTCCAGGCTTCCCTGGTAGCTCAGCTGGTAAAGGATCTGCCTACAATGTAGGAGACCCTGGTTCAATTTCTGGGTCAGGAAGATGCCCTGAAGACAGGATAAGCTACCCACTCCAGCATTCACAGACTTCCCTGTGGCTCAGATGATAAATAATCCACCTGCAATGTGGGAAACCAAACCCACCTTGGCTTGATCCCTGGGTAGATCCCCTAGAGGAGGGCGAGGGAACCGACTCCAGTATACTTGCCTGGAGAATCCCCATGGACAAAGGAGCCTGGTGGGCTACAGTCTATGGGGTCACAAAGAGTTGGATGACAAAGGAGTTGCACAACTGAGCAACTAATCACAGCACAGCACACAGGCTCACTGCCCAGTTCAAAACTTTGTTGATTCCTCGGTACTTGGTAAGATAAAACTCAAAGTTCCTATATTCATGCATAAGAGAACTTCATAATGTGGAGACTTCATGCTCTGATCCATCCTATATAGCTAACACAGAACCATGCTGCCTTCTTTCATATTGCTGTGCCCTTGTTCATGTTGTTCTTTGGCCTGGCATTTACCCTTTCCCTCATCTCCTGCCATTAACCTGGAAAATTGCATCCTTTCAAATCCTGCTCAGGTGCTACATTTTTGTCATGCAGATTCTGATTTCTATTTCCTGAAAGCTATATGCTTATTTCCATATGAGTTGCATGCATGTGTGTGTGTGTGAGGTCACTTCAGTTAAGTCTGGCTCTCTGCAACCCTGTGTACTATAGCTTGCCAAGCTCCTCTGTCCATGGGATTCTCCAGGCAGGAATACTGGAGTGGGTTGCCATGCCCTCCTCCAGGGATCTTCCTGACCCAGGGATTGAACCCGCATTTCTTATGTCTCCCTCACTGGTAGTCAGATTCTTTACCAGTAGCACCACCTGGAAAGCTCATGAGAGTGCATTTAGAAAGCAGAGAGGGAAAAATAAATCAGCTGTAATATACCTCCCTGATAGATTATTTTCAATATTTTCCTTCTATTTCATTCCTATTCCTATTTAATATGTTTGTGCATATATGTCCATGAACACACATATTTTATAATTATGACCTTTATGTCTTCACTTAACATGATATCAACAAAGCATTATTAAAAAAATGAAAACTTAAAAATAATACAAAGATCCAACAAGAGGGAATGGTTAAGTAAGTTTCATACCATCTCTGTTATGAAGTCACTAATATTTATGATAATACTCATATTCAGGAGCCAAGAGACGTAATATTGTTAAAATGTTTACTGCCAAATTGACCTATTGATTCAACAAAGTCCCTATCAAAATTCAAAATTCCAGCAGACTTTTTTGTTGAAATTGTCAAGTTGATTCTAAAATATATATGAAAAGGCAAAGGACCTAGAATAACGAAAACATTTTGAAATAGAACACAGTTAATGACTTATATGATTTGAAAGCTTGCTAGCTGCTGCTGCTAAGTCGCTTCAGTCGTGTCCGACTCTGTGCAATCCCATAGACAGCAGCCCACCAGGCTCCCCCGTTCCTGGGATTCTCCAGGCAAGAACACTGGAGTGGGTTGCCATTTCCTTCTCCAAAGCTTGCTAGAAAGGTATGTAATCAAGATGATGGGGTATTGTATAAGAAGAAGTGTACAGATCAGTGAAACACAAGAGAGTTAAGAAAAAAATCCCACACATATTTAGTTGTCAACAAAAGTGTTAATTCAATGGAGAAAGAATAGTCTTTTTAAATAAATGATCTTGGAACAACTGGGTATCCATATGCAAAACAATTAATCTTGACCCTTAACACATATATGAACATTAATTCAAGATGCACCAGAGATTTAAATGTAGGAGCTAAAACTATAAAACTTTTAGAAGAAAATAAGAGAAAATATCTAACCTAGAGTCACACTCTGGCATAAAAAGCATGAATCATAAAATTAAATTGGGCTTCTTCAACATTAAAAACTTTTTCCTTTGAAATTCAATATTAACAGAATGAATAGGCAAGCCATAGACTGGGAGAAATCCAAAACTGATATTTGATAAAGTACATATATTCAGAATATATTAAAAACTCTCACCATTTAATAGTAGGAAGACAAATATACTGATTTAAGGATGAGCAAAACATTTGAACAGCTATTTCACCAAAGAGGCACATGAAAAATATGCTAAACATAATTAGTAACTATAAATCAAAACCACAAGGAGATGTCACAACACACTTATGAAAATGACTAAAATGAAAGATACTGACCCTTCTAAGTATTGGTAAGGATAGAGGGCAGCTGGCATTCTCATTCACTGCTGGCAGAGTTGCAAAGTAGTACAGTCATTTTGGAAAACA
>SJYC01063667.1:0-17182 GCA_006408675.1 Madoqua kirkii
TTAATGACTCATCCCTGCAGAGAGGCTTTCCCATCTGTGTGCTTAGAGAGAGATGTTCCACACACTGAGCGAACAGTAAAGGCCCGGGCCATTCAGGGTCTGATCAGCAAATCTGTGTTCAGAGGCTGAGGGTCAGGCTGTGGGGGCAACAGCTGACCACGTCTGCCTCCCAATGCAGCCCAAGACAACAGAAGGTAATTTGCTCTCCTCAGACCTCTTTTTCTGAAATGAGCACTAGAGCGTTCTTGAATGCTTCGGCTTCCATGGAGAAATGAATTCGGCAGTGAGGAGTCTTGGGAATTTGAGATGCACGTTCTTATTATGCCACATAATTAGAGAATGCTGCCAAGCCGCCTTCTCCTTGCTCTTTCTCTGGGTTGCTGTTTTCAGCACTTACTGCCTTCAGAGCCTCAAATAATTGCTTTTCTGACCCATGTATACACATGTGCACACAGGTGTGTGTATATACATGCATGTGCACACATCTGCTCCTCACAGCACACCCCCATCCTCCCTAGGTGTCTCACTCGGTGGACTCTCTGTCCAGGAATAGCTTGGGCTCTGCTCCTGGGCAGGGTAGCCTTCCCAAGTGTGTGCCGAATTCTCAAAGCCTGGGCCTCTACTTCCTGTGCTGACCCAGAGGAAGGTGATATGCACATTATTAACCTGTGGTAGAATATACGATGTTTCCTCATACATGTTCACAGCCGAATCCTCAGAATCTGTGCTTATGTCACGTTCTGTGGCAAAGGGGATATTGCAGCTGTGATTAAATTAAGGATTTTTTTTTTAATATGGAACGCTTCATGAATTTCCATGTCATACTTGTGCAGGGGCCATGCTAATCTCTGTATCATTCCAATTTTGGTATATGTGCTGCTGAAGCAAGCACTAAATTAAGGGTATTGAGATGGGGCAGTGATCCTGAACCATCTGAATGGGTTCAGTATAATCACAAGGATCATGACAGGAATAAGGCAGGATGGTCGAGGGAGAGAAGATATAAAAATGGGAGCAAAGTTGAGAGCAGTGCATGGCCACAAGCCAAGGAATATGGGGGCCTCTAGAAGCTGGCAAAGGCAAGGCAAGAGTCCTCTTGCAGAGCCTCCAGAAGGAATGCAGAGCTTCTGACACCTTGATTTTAGTCCAGTAAGACCCACTTCAAAGTTCTGACCTCCAGAACCTTAGGATAATAAATTTGTACATTAAGCCACTAAATTTTGGGGAATTCGTTATAGCAACAGTAACAACTAGCACACACTGGTATAGCTCAGGGCATGGTCTTCCTGACAGGCAAAGGGAAAAACTCTTCTGTCTCGGAGCTAGCACTAGGTGGCCTCTGTGCCTGGCATCTAGGCATCTAGGCAGCAGAGGGCAGGCAGATGCATCCTGGGGCTCAGTCATGCATCACGACTAAGAACTGGGTGCGGATTGCACGCCAGGCGGTAGGACTGTGGCGGAAAGCAGAAGAAATTTCAAATCTAAACTTTGCTGGATTCAGGATTCTGGGGAAGCCAGCTATTAAAGCCCTGAGCTCAGAGAGTGGGCAGACTGCCTGTGCAGGTGGGTCAAGGAAGGAGCTGGACGTGCGATCACCTGCTAGCGGCAGGCAGACCGGGAAGTGGCAGAGAGAATGAAGCTCTTTCAGACCTTCACCTTTTTACCTCTGAAGTTTCCATGCCCGTCTGATGACCAGAACCATCTGGAGGGCCTGATAAAGATACATTTGGGGTCCTTCCCTGGGGTGCTTCCAGGAGCTCAGCTGTAGGTCTGTTCACAGTAACGTTGCACTGGATGTGGTATCTTGTTCCCTTGGAACCCTATGCACAGGGTTCCCAAGTCTGGTCCTGCCTAGATTTCCACTCTGCCTTCCAGTCACCCATTCCAATCCCAGGCCAGAGTGCCCCACTGGGTGGCGTTCCAACTTGTCCAGGCTCCTTGTTCTCCAGCTGAGGCTTGCCCAGCCTGCGCTTCACGCCTGTGTCAGTTGCTGACCTGGCCAGGTCACAGACAACAGTGAGCACAGAGGGTCTGGACAGCTCCTGTTTCTACAGGTATACCATATTCTGATGACACAGACTCAGAACTTCAGCCCCTTTAATTCTTTCTGTTCCTTCCTCACCTTTTCAAACTGGACTGTAGAACTAGGTTAGCTGAACCATTCCACCTCCAATAGACAAGGACAACTGGGATTCTTGTACCACCCTCAACCTTCAATGTACAGGTAAAGACTCTTGTATTTACTACCATGAAAAATATAATCTAGCTAGCTATTATATATATATATAAATCTATTTTCTATCTATGTATCCATCTATCATTGCTATCATCTCTCTATCTACTGTTTGGTTTAGGTCTCCATCTTTGAGCTCAGGGAAGGATGACATACAGATTAAGATGGCTGACTGTATATTGAAGTCGTGTTCTTTAATCACTCTTAACTGTTTGACCTCAAACAAGTTTCTTAGCATCCCTTGTTATCAGTGCCCCATCTAAGAAATGGCAGTAAGTAATAGTACCTAGCACACAGTGTTCTTGTCAAAATAAAATGAAATCATTTATGTAAAAATTTTAGAACAGCTCCTGCAAAGTTGTAAGGGCCCAATAAATGTTAGGTGTTACTATCATTTGGGTTAGCCTTTTATGAGCTATATATTTGAGAAAAGGAAGATTTAGAAATTCCCCAAGTCAGGTTGCTCCTTTATTGTAAAACTCTCCTTTTGCCAGCTTGCCTCTTGGCAGGCCTTGAAACAAGGAGGGAAAGAGTGATTGCAAATTCAGCCCACCTTTCTGGCCCTGCATCCTTTTTACAGTTGAGCAAACAAGCAGGAATAAGCTCAAAAGGCAGAGAGCAGAGGGCTGGAGAGTCCCAGGTTGCTCAAGCCGAGATAAGAGAGTCGTCCGAGGGTGGCCCATGTGAATCTAATTCCCACACCATCTGTTTGCTGATTTTCCCCTCTGTCCTCCTCTTTCAGGCGCAAGACATTCTGAGCAGGTGGAATTGAGGGCCCTGCAGAAAGGTGGCCCCGACACCTACGCCAGAGTTTTCAATTATGATGCCAGTCAATGGGAGAGAGGGGAGGGCGAAAATGAAAATGGAATATTTGGTTAGCGCTTTGACAAGCCATGAATCAAAACCAAGTGAAATTGCTCTGGGGTCTCCGGGCCTGTCAGACTCCCCCATCCATTCTGCCTGCCCCTCGGCAGTGTAATTCTGTGCGCAGCCAACACTATTCGCGGGAAAGCAGGCCTCCTGTGCCGCGTCAGTGGGTTCTTCCGCTGTGCTCTGCCAGGGGCATGGTGGGTTGGTGAGGGGTGGAGGGGTGGGCAGCGGAGGTCAGAGGTCAGGTATAGAGGGCCGAAGGAGGAGCGGTCAGCAGTGTGGCTGCTAAAGCGCATCTGACCCGTGTCACAGGGCTGGGATGCCTGCTTCCCTCTTAGGGCTCTTCTCTGGGCTCATTGATTCCCTGGCAAGTGATCATTCATTCTTATTTGAGCAGCTGTCTGTGCAGCTAGGGTCAAGGCCAAGAAGTGCTCTGGGTCAGCAGGAGAAAGGGAAAATCTACCAAGGAAGAGTGTCTTCTCCATTAGGAAGGGGGGACCATCTCCACCCTCACCTCTCCAGTAACAGCCCAGGTTGATTTAATTCGCATCAGGGCAGAAGCGGAAAGCGCTAGACAGGGAATCCTTAAAAGGGGGAGTTTTGATGGAATATTGGAGTGAAGAAACTCTTGCTGAAGAGGCGGGGCTGACTTACCAGCAAATCCGTACTGACCCAAGGTCCTATGGTGCTATACAGGGGGTGAAAAGTGAGTTTCTTCTTTTTTCCTTCTTGTCACTCAACTTTTGGCTTGGTAGGCATTTATTGAACAAAGTGAACATTATGAGATGATTTTAGCTCTCGGAACCTCAAGTTTGGGGTGATGTGGACAGTGGTGTGGATTAAAGGCTGCAGAGAAGTCAGCTCTGGGTTCAAGCAGGTCCTATGGGGAAAGCCTGGACCCCTATGTGGTCAGTGCCAATCAGGGTGATGTCAGACAGGGCTGCTGCTCACTGCGTGCAGGCTGTCCTCTGCCAAGGGGCAAAACCTGTGGGAGCACTAAGGTCCTGCTAACTTCCCACTCACCAAGTCATGTGTCTTGGCGCACCTGTGTCTGTCCAGAATGTGAGCCTTCAGATTCACTCAGAGGCATGAATGAGTCAGAGAAAGCCCTGTCATCAGATGGCAGAGAAGTCTGCTCCTGACTAGAGCAGTGAGTGATCAGGAGCCTCTGTAGCTTCAGAACAAGGCAGGATTAGGCCCAGTGGTGCCAGAATAGAACCCATAGAAGCTGAGGTCGAGTTGGAAACTCAGAGTAGAATCAGATTTCAAGAGGCCAATCAAGATCCAAACTGTCAGCTGTAACCAGAAGGTGAGGAAAAGCCAAAGATCTGTTCTGGGTCCCAGTTGGTGTTTCTCTGGAAGGCCCAGAGTCAAGCCTAATGCCATTCACAAGCGTCTGCCTGGATGCCACTCTTTATTTCTGTCTCAGTAGCACCTGTGCCAGAGGTGGAATGGGGAATTACTACAAGACTAGAGGACTCAGGCCATGCTGGGGGCAGAACTAAGATCAGTGTTAGAAGTTTCTGGGTGATAGATCTTGGCTCAAGATATGCTGCTATGAAAAAGTTGCTTTGGAGGTGGTAAGCCCTTTGTCGCTGGAAGTGTTCAAGGCCCCATCAGGAGGCCTGCTGAGGGGATTCTGTGTGCCAGGTAGAAGGCTGGGCAGGACATATTGAAGGTCCTCTTCCAGTCCCACATCATCTATGAGTTTGTGAGACTTTAGTCGGCTGGCTTTCCTCCCTGTCAGAGAGAATGGATTGTGCAGAAAGTTGAAATTAATGATTAGCACAGGCTTTTAGATTTTTGTTACATTTACTTTCCTCCCTCTTTCTGGCCCCCTCCCACATCCCAAGTGCCAAATCTATTCCATGGATACTTGCTAGTAAATTGCCCAGAGAGGAAGTTGGGAAGAACTTGTGGACATTATTCAGACAGTTCCTGGTCATCTCCCCATTGGGTGTTTCTTTAGTGCAGCAGGATAGATGACCAGCTTGACTGGGAGTGACATGAAATGCAGGGGCTAGCCACACTGGACATGGTACAAGAAGGAAAGGGTCCCAGTGAAGGGCTTTTTCTACCATGTCTGCCAGACTCCAAAGTGAGGGCAGAGTCCAGAACAGGCCCTACAAGCTGTGTCAGTAAAGAGTGTCTGTGGGATGTTTCTGTAAGTTCAGCATCCATTTCCCCTCCTGAGGTTGGATCCTGATTTTCCTTTGGGGAACTGTTTTTCCACTCACTGCCAGGCCATATAGTTTGGAAAGAGTGATACCCTCCTTCCTCCGTATACGTTGAAAACCCAAACAATCCATGTGTTCCATCCCCATGACATCAGTTGATTCAGGGCTGGGTAGGTGACATCTGTAAAACCAATGAGGTGCAAATTTATGATTTCATTAGCAATATGAGAAAGTAGAAGCCCCATATTTATTAATGAGGATTATTAAAATGGAAGACTATAAGCCTGGAGCTTCCAAGAGGCACTGCAGAAAAAAAAATGCATAAGGATTCAGCTAGCACAGGGTAAAGCAGAGCTAAAAGACTGAAAGAGAGCAAAGCTCTGGATTCAGCTTTTCCTGAAGATCTCTAGACTCCTTTGGACTTTTCAATTACATAAGCCACTAAAATCCTTACCTTGTTTTTCTTCTTGAATCAGTATGAGTAGTGGAGAAGGCAATGGCAACCCACTCCAGTACATTTGCCTGGAAAATCCCATGGTTGGAGGAGCCTGGTAGGCTACAGTCCATAGGGTTGCAAAGAGTCAGACATGACTGAGTGACTTCACTTTCACTTTTCACTTTCATACATTGGAGAAGGAAATGGCAACCCACTCCAGTATTCTTGCCTGGAGAATCCCAGGGACAGTGGAGCTGATGGGCTGCCATCTATGGGGTTGTACAGAGTCAGACATGACTGAAGCAACTTAGCAGCAGCAGCAGCACTGGTTCAGTCCTTATCACTTGATAGCATCCTGGCAAATTCAGGAATGTGCCTGGGGAAGTCCCATCCCAGGCAGCCATATTCTGAATCTTAGAAAGTCAGTGACACCGATGAACTTTGAGCTTGGGGCTTTTGGACTTGAGACCTAAAATGTACTCTGCAGAGTAGTGATCCCAAGAGATGATCCAGAATAAAGGAGGGTGATACACAAGAGTTTGGGAAGTGATGTGTTCAAAGACATGCCCTTTGGCTCAGTTCAATGGCTGATGCAGGAACATAAAGTTTTGGATATGAGGGAAACGCCACTGTGCTATTTTAACTTCAGAGGTCTCCATGGTATTGGCTGAGGCTGTTGTTGGGCCTGTATCACTGAGTCATGACTTAATTTTTCCCTCTGCCCAACCCACTTCTGTCCTCTCTCTCCCAGGGCAGTTCCTTACTGAATGCTGCCTGATGAGTCTATCACAGAGTCTGCTTCCCACATTGCCCAGCCTGGGTAGTATCCCACTGGGTCAGGGAGCCTTCCCAGCCTCTACGCTTCCCTCTTATTTTGTACTCTGTACCCATCTCAACACTGTGAGTGGGTTGATTCAGGTGCTCTGCTTTGTTCATTTTCCAAATGCCTAGTGCCTGGCACTGAGCCTGAGCATAGTGGGTACTCAACAGGTCAAGGCTGGGGGTATGAGTGGATTTGTTACTATTCAGTGGGAGGAGCCATGGGGTTTTCAAAGACCACTTAGCGTCTTTCTCATCTTTCTCTTCTTGGAGGCAGTGATTCTGTGGGCAACAAGGTCGGGTCAGGGAGATAGCAGGCAGCAGTGATCTGAGAAGGACCAAGGCAGGAGCCTGAGAAGGCTGTTCTTCTAAAGTGACCCTGGCTCACCCCAGCATGGGGACAGAGGGACCCTAAAACAGGAGCACTGTGAGGGGAGAGGAACAAGTGCATCTAACTGTGCCACATCCCAGGCAGCTCAAGTTTAGTGATGGGTAGTGGGCAGGAGTGGGCCTGACTCTTTCAGGGGAGCCCCCAGTCCTGGTTTCTTGAGGCTGGATCATAGAGTGTCACCTCCTAGGGTGGCTTTCAGGGGCATTACCTGGTTCCACTATGCTATTCCCCATTTAAGAAGTCCTCTTTGTAGCTAGGAGCCCAGAAAATCCTTTCAAGTGCTTTTCCCAGGAGACAGGACTAGGGCACAGGATCTTTTCAAGTTCCTTCCCATCTCAGGATATGGATGCTTCTGGATGCATTTTTAAGTTAAGAGCATTTGAATATTTTTGCTTCATTGCTCCAAAAGTCCATAGATAAGCAGTGAGAGAAGCTGATGGGGATGAAATATGCATCAGCAGGGATGATGGTTTGCAGGGTTGGGCCCTTCCCTTCCACCTGGAACACCAAGACTGGAGAGCATCCTTCAGGAGCAATGTGCTCAACAACTGCAAAATGACGAACATTGGTCATACTGCAATCCATTACATAATTCTTTATATTATTTAGAAGTAATCTTCGGCCTTTCTGAATACATCTGTCAAACAGGCATGAAGCAAGGTGCCTTATGTACATAAGAACCTAAGAGCTTTGAATCTAAGAACTAAAACATGATGATAATGAAAATAATAAATATAATAACATCACCCCAGTTCTATTCAAAAGCTTTGCCCGCATTATCTGCTTAATTCTCACCATAGCCCTATGAAATAACATTATTTATTTTGCCAGATGAAGGAACAGATACTTGAGAAGTGAAATTGCTTCCTCACCACTGGTTAGTGGCAGAGACAGAGTAACTAGCTTCCCCTGGCCTCATGCCTGAAGCCTTCATCTTGCTCTGATTACTGTGGGTTAGAGCTGAAGAGAAAAGATGGAGACTGGTCCTGTCTGCAAAGCTGGACTTCAGTGCCATGACTGAGTTGTGCCATGAGTGAGTTCCAGCAGACAAGGGACCACTTCAAATTCCACCCAGGGCCCTCTAGGGCAGGTGACGGCTGCAGGTCAGAAGAATGGATGTTGTACATGGTAAGGCCATTGTTTTCAGATTATAATTTCTTTTAGCAGTGTAATTCATTATTTTCCTCAAATTATAAAAGAACTCTGACTAGAAACAGACCAGGTTTATTTGATTGGAATGAACTGATTCTTATACATTCACATGTATAACATTTGAAACTAGCTATTAAGAAAAATGAGGCATTTTAGATCAACACAGCCTTCAAATAAGCTTTTTGACTAATATTTACAGTCAAATATGCTTGGAGTAGTCTCAGCATTCCACTTATGTCTGCATCTTGCTAGGCTATATAATACGGGAGAAAAACTTGTGATTCACACAGGTAACAGTGGCATATGTAAATTTCTGAAATCTGACTTCATGATATCAGTATTCTCTTAAATGCAACTCATCCAGAGGTTTGAAAGAGAAGGGGCAAGATATTTTTTTCTAAAGTTGAATACTCTCCATCTCTAAGAACTGTCCCTGTTTCTTAAGTAGTAAATGTATAAGCTGGAGGGAGTTGAACATGAAAGGGTTCTTCAGCTGATATAAAGCCACAATTGTATTATAGAAAATACTTTTCAAGTTTATGTTCTAACATTATGAGATGTTTGGCAATATCATTTAAAAAAAACAACCTCTCATGCATCTTAGTACCTGTCCCTGTCACATAGTCACTTAAAATCTCAAAGTAGCCAAATTAATTTTCATTCATTCACTTATTCTTCTATTCATGCATTCAGAAAATATTTGTTGAGTGCCTACTATATTCTGGACAGTAGTCTAGGTGCTCTGGATGTAGCCATAAATAGAACAAAGTCCCTTCCTTCCTGTAGTGTACACTTGGAGAGTGGGAGGGAAATAAGAATTGTGATAATAGAGAATAAACTCACAGAAACTAAATACATCAGTGAGGCAGTGATACATGATTTTAATAAAAGGGCAGTAGGCTATCCTGAAAAGATGTTGAAGGAAGCAGAGTAAAAAGTACAATCGAAACATAAATGGTGAGAAAACGGTGAGAACATGAAACACAGAGTAGAGAGTAGTCATTTTTTTAAAATGTTCAGTTTTCCCCAACAAATTGGCATAGATGTCCCTTCTAACCTTACTGGTAAAATATATTGAAACTTTGGCACTTCCATGATGTAATGACCTTGCCCTACATCTGTTCAGTTTTATACAAAGAAGGTAAATATGTTAATGAGATAATGCAGAAATTTAGAAATTTCCATATTCATAACAATAAGGAAAGTTTATTTTGAGGTCTACGTGTACTAACTCAGTAGCACAGGTTACCCAAATTTGATATAAAACAAACTAACTTTGTGTGTGTGTGTGTGTGTGTGTGTGTGAAAGTAGCTCAGTTGTGTCCGACTCTTTGTGACCCCATGAACTATACAGTCCATGGAATTCTCTAAGCCACAGTACTGGAGTGGATATACTTTCTCTTCTCTAGGAGATCTTCCAAACCCAGGGATCAAACCCTGGTCTCCTTCATTGCAGGCAGATTCTTTACCAGTTGAGCCACAAGGGAAATTTGTATGTTGCTTTAATTTATATAGTTTTATAAAAATGCACTCAATGTGCCAGCAACTTTGGAAAACTCAGGAGTGGCCACAGGACTGGAAAAGGACAGATTTCATTCCAATTCCAAAGAAAGGCAATGCCAAAGAATGCTCAAACTACCACACAGTTGCACTCATCTCACATGCTAGTAAAGTAATGCTCAAAATTCTCCAAGCCAGGAGGCTTCAACAATATGTGAACCATGAACTTCCTGATGTTCAAGCTGGTTTAAGAAAAGGCAGAGGAACCAGAGATCAAATTGCAAACATCCACTAGATCATGGAAAAACCAAGAGACTTCCAGAGAAACATCGATTTCTGCTTTATTGACTATGCCAAAGCCTTTGACCATGTGAAGCACAATAAACTGTGGAAAATTCTGAGAGAGGTGGGAATACCAGACCACCTGACCTGCCTCTTGAGAAATCTGTATGCAGGTCAGGAAGCAACAGTTAGAACTGGACCTGGAACAACAGACTGGTTCCAAATAGGAAAAGGAGTACGTCAAGGCTGTGTATTGTCACCCTGCTTGTTTAACTTCTATGCAGAGTATATAATGAGAAACGCTGGACTGGAAGAAACACAAGCTGGAATCAAGATTGCCGGGAGAAATATCAATAACCTCAGATATGCAGATGACACCACCCTTATGGCAGAAGAGGAGCTAAAGGGCCTCTTGATGAAAGTGAAAGAGGAGAGTGAAAAAGTTGGCTGAAAGCTCAACATCCAGAAAACGAAGATCATGGCTTCTGGTCCCATCACTTTGTGGGAAAGCAATGGGGAAACAGTGTCAGACTTTATTTTGGGGGGCTCCAAAATCGCTGCAGATGGTGACTGCAGCCATGAAATTAAAAGGCTCTTACTCCTTGGAATAAAAGTTATGACCAAACTAGATAGCATATTCAAAAGCAGAGACATTACTTTGCTGACTAAGGTCTGTCTAGTCAAGGCTATAGTTTTTTCAGTAGTCATGTATGGATGTGAGAGTTGGACTGTGAAGAAGGCTGAGTGCGGAAGAATTGATGCTTTTGAACTGTGGTGTTGGAGAAGACTCTTGAGAGTCCTTTGGACTGCAAGGAGATCCAACCAGTCCATTCTGAAGGAGATCAAGCCTGGGATTTCTTTGGAAGGAATGATGTTAAAGCTGAAACTCCAGTACTTTGGGCACCTCATGGGAAGAGTTGACTCATTGGAAAAGACTCTCATGTTGGGAGGGATTGGGGGCAGGAGGAGAAGGGGATGACCGAAGATGAGATGGCTGGATGGCATCACTGACTCGATGGACGTGAATCTGAGTGAACTCCGGGAGTTGGTGTTGGACAGGGAGGCCTGGCGTGCTGCGATTCATGGGGTTGAAAAGAGTCGGACATGACTGAGTGACTGAACTGACCTGAACTGATAAAAATTCTTAAGATATGTTAAAGTACAAAAGTGCACAAAATAATTGTAATGTTTTAAAATCACCTTCTCTGGACTTTAAATTCCTGGGGAATAGTCTGAAAACCACAAGTACAGTGGGTATGGGGCAGTGTTAAGGTCAGACAGATCTGTCTTTGGCCTTGCCAAATCTGGTTTAAAATTTGACTCTGTACTTGTAAGTTGTATAGCCTTAGGTTTGTGTCTAGGCCTCAGCATCTTCACCTGTGAGGCAGAGAGAACTGACTTCTCACATCACCCGAATGCCTGAAGGATCAAAAATCAAGATGTAGAAGAGTCCTTTTCTTCCCCCTAAAGCCCAGACTGGATTAGTTTTGGGGATGCTAATTAGCAAAGAGCAGGGCTGTGGCCAGAGGAATTGGTTTGTGCTGGGACTCCAGTCTCTGGGGACAGAGGCCAGGGGCCAAGAATCATATGGAGCATGGGCAAGGGGTGGGAACAAGGACTTGGGCGCAGAAAGCAAACAAACTAGGGACACAGTGACCAGAAACGGGCACACTGTGGTCAATAGCTTTTAGCAGCGAATTAGAAGCCAAGGCATCTAACTGAGGCATTTGGTCCAGGATGTCAGCTAGGGCCAATTGTGGCCAGGTGTTGCCACTAATGAGCTAAGAGTCTCCAGCACCAGCTTCTAGAACGAAGTCTGAAATATGGCTCCTGCTGCCATGCCCTCCCACCTCTCCAAGATTCTCTCCTAGAAGCAGCAGTGGCAATGTGCACCAGGACCCAGGAGAAAGGATCAGTGACCCCACAAGAGACTGAGCCAGACTTGCCTGTGCATGTCCAGGAGTCTCTGGCAGAGGTGAGGGTTGGCGGTGGCCCGCTGCAGGGTCAGAGGCACTGAGTGCAGCAGTGTGTGCATGGAACCTTTTGAAGGAGGTCACCATTATCTGTTACCTCCACCATAGTTTGGCCTCAGTTCAAACAACAGGGAGGGAAACAGCCCTGCCTATCAACAAAAAAGTGGATTAAAGATTTACTGAACATGGCTCCACCCATCAGAAGAAGACCTAGTTTCCCCCTCAGTCAGTCTCTCCCATCAGGAAACTTCCATGAGCCTCTTATCCATCAGAGGGCAGACAGAATGAAATCCACAATCACAGAAAACTAATCAAACTGATTACATGGACCACAGCCTTGTCTAACACAGTGAAACTATGAGCCAATGCCCTGTAGGGCCACCCAAGACGCATGGGTCATGGTGGAGAGTTCTGACAAAAGGTTGTTCACTGGAGAAGGGAATAGCAAACCACTTCAGTATTCTTGCCTTGAGAATCTCATGAACAGTATGAAAAGGCAAAAAGATAGGACCCTGAAAGATGAACTCCCCAGGTTGGTAGGATCCCGATATGCTACTGGAGATCAGTGGAGAAATAACTCCAGAATGAAGAGACAGAGCCTGAGACAAAGCGACACCCAGCTGTGGATGTGACTGGTGATGGGAGTAAATTCCTATGCATTAAAGAACAACAGTGCATAGGAACCTGGAATGATAGGTCCATGAATCAGAGTAAATTAGAAGTAGTCAAACAGGAGATGGCAAGAGCGAACATCGACATTTTAGGAATCAGTGAACTAAAGTGGACTAGAATGGGTGAATTTAACTCAGATGACCATTATATCTACTACTGTGGGCAGGAATCCCTTATAAGAAAAGGAGTAGCCTTCATAGTCAACAAAAGACTCTGAATAGCAGTACTTGGATGCAATCTTAAAAATTACAGAATGATCGATGTTTGTTTCCAAGGCAAACCATTCAATATCACAGTAATTCAAGTCTATGCCCCAACCAGTAATGCTGAAAAACCTGAATGGTTCAATGAAGACCTACAAAACTTTATAGAACTAACACCTCCAAAAGATGTCTTTTTCATTATAGGGGACTGGCAATGCAAAAGCAGGAAGTAAAGAGATACCTGGAGTAACAGGCAAATTTGGCCTTGGAGTACAAAATGAAGCAGGGCAAAGGCTAATAAAGTTTTGCCAGGAGAATGCACTGGTCATAGTAAACACCATCTTCCAACAACACAAGAGAAGACTTTACACATGGACATCACCAGATGGTCAATACAGAAATCAGACTGATTGTATTGTTTGCAGCCAAAATTGGAGAAGCTGTATACGGTCAGCAGAAACAAGACTGGGCACTGACTGTGGCTCAGATCATGAACTCGTTATTGCAAGATTCAGACTTAAATTGAAGAAAGTAAGTGAAACTACTAGACTATTCATGTATGAGCTAAATCAAATTCTTATGATAATACAGTGAAAGTGATGAATAAATTAAAGGGATTAGATCTGATAGGCAGACTGCCTGAAGAACTATAGATGGAGGTTCGTGATATTGTACAGGAGGCAGTGATCAAGACCATCCCTAGAAAAAGAAATGCAAAAAGGCAAAATGGTTGTCTGAGGAGGCCTTACAAATAGCTGATAAAAGAAGAGAAGCTAAAGGCAAAGAAGAAAAGGAAAGATATACCCATCTGAATGCAGAGTACCAAAGAATAGCAAGGAGAGATGAGAAAGCCTTTCTCAGTGATCAATGCAAAGAAATAGAGGAAAACAATAGGGAAAGACTAGAGATCTCTTCAAGAAAATTAGAGATACCAAGGGAACATTTCATGCAAAGATGGGCACAGTAAAGGACAGAAATGGTATGGCCCTAACATAAGCAGAAGACAGTAAGAAGAGATGGCAAGAATACACAGAGGAATTATACAAAAAAGATCTTCATGACCCAGATACCCACGATGGTGTGATCACTCATCTAGAGCCAAACATCATGGAATGTGAAGTCAAGTGGGCCTTATAAAGCATCACTATGAATAAAACTAGTGGAAGTGATGGAATTCCAGTTGAGCTATTTCAGATTCTAAATGATGATGCTGTTAAAGTGCTGTACTCAATATGCCATCAAATCTGGAAAACTCAGCAGAGGCCACAAGACTGGAAAAGATCAGTTTTCATTCCAATCCCAAAGAAAGGCAATGCCAAAGAATGTTCAAAGTACCACACAATTGCCCTCATCTCATACACCAGCAAAGTAATGCTCAAAATTCTCAAAGCAAGTCTTCAACAGTAGATTAATGAGAATTTCCAGATGTTCAAGCTGGATTTGGAAAAGGCTGAGGAACCAAAGTTCAAATTGCCAACATTCACTGAATCATCAAAAAAGCAAGAGAGTTCCAGAAAAACATCTACTTCTGCAAAACATCTATTTCTGCTTTATTAACTATGCCAAAGTCTTTGATGTGTGGATGACAACAAACTGTGGAAAATTCTTAAATTAGTGGGAATACCCTACCACCTGACTTGCCTCCTGAAAAATCTGTTTGCAGGTCAAGAATCAACAGTTAGAATTGGATATGAAACAACAGATTGGTTCCAAATACGTCAAGGCTGTATATTGTCACCCTGCTTGTTTAACTTATATGCAGAGTACATCATATGAAATGCCAGGCTGGATGAAGCATCTGGAATCAAGATTGCTGGGAGAAATATTAATATCCTTCAATATGCAGATAACACCACTCTTACGGCAGAAAGCAAAGAACTAAAGAGTCTCTTGATGAAAGTGAAAGAGGAGAGTGAAAAATTTGGCTTAAATCTCAACATTCAGAACACTAAGACCATGGTATCAAGTCCCATCACTTCATAAAAATAGATGAGGAAACAATGGAAACAGTCACAGACTTTATTTTGGCAGTCTCCCAAATACTGCAAATGGTGACTGCAGCCATGATATTCAAAGACATTTGCTCCTTGGAAGAAAAGCTATGACCAAACTAAGCATCATATTAAAGAGCAGAGACATTACTTTGCCAACAAAGGTCTATCTAGTCAAAGATATAATTTTTCCAGTAGTCATGTATGGATGTGAGAGTTGGACTATAAAGAAAGCTGAGTGCAGAAGAATTGATGCTTTTGAACTGTGGTGTTGGAGAAGACTCTTGAGAGTCCCTTGGACTGCAAGGAGATCCAACTGGTTCATCCTAAAGGAAGTCAATCCTGAATATTCATTGAAAGGACTGATGCTGAAGCTGAAACTCCAATACTTTGGCCACCTGATGCGAAGAACATACTCATTGGAAAAGACTCTGATGCTGGGAAAGATTGAAGGTGAAGAGATAAGGGGACAACAGAGGATGAGATGATTGGATGATATCACTAACTCGATGGCCATGAGTTTGAGCAAGCTCCAGGAGTTGGTGATGGACAGGGAAGCCTGGTGTGCTGCAGTCCATGGGGTTGCAGAGTCAGACAAGGCTGAGTGATTGAACTGAACTGAACTAGAAGTGAAGAGGTTTCATGTGGGTGGGAGGAATGGACTATAGGGACAGAAAACTGAGCAGAAATGCATGGGTAATGGTAGGATGGTATCTTTTGGACTTGAGTGATCAGTCTCCTCTCAACAATTATCCCCGGGGTTCACCCCATCTCTGATTTGACTTGGCTGGTTGAACTTGGGAGTAGGGAGTGGTGGTCATAGGTGCTGGCCCTGGTGGCTGGGGCTGGATCCTGGTGAGTCAGGAGAGATGACTGTGCACATCACTTCCCAGCTCCGGTTCAGTGAGGGCACACTGGTAGCTTGCATGGTTGTTTCCTCTTTGACTGTGTCGGGTCTTCACTGTGGCATGCAGGCTTTCTCTGGTTGCGGGATACTCTCTAGTTGCAATGCTCAGGCTTCTCATTGCAGATGCTTCTCTTGTTGTGGAGAATGGACTCTAGACCATGGGGCTCTGCTGTGGTGGTGTTCAGGCTTAGGTTCCCTTCAGCATGTGGAACTTAATTCCCTGACCAGGGATCAAGGGAATTGGTAGGTGGATTCTTAACCACTGGGCCACCGGGGAAGTCTCCATACATTGGTATCTTAAAGTCAGAGACAGTGGGAACATTTACCCCATAGAGCTTGGCAAAGGCTAGGAACAGGGCTCTTCCTCTAGAGAGATGGTTATTAAACGCTGGATGCTGGGCTTGGAAATATATTATCTGTTGACTTCATCCCTGTGATAAAAATTACATATGAAATTCTCAATTTACAAACTACCCAAACATGGATGAGTTTACCTCAATACTTCCCCCAATGCCATCACCGACTCTCTTGCTCCTTCCTTCTCCAAGGAGCTAAAGAGAATCCACAAATTTAGGAGAGGCAGAGCCAGAACTCTGGAAGGAAGGCTGTTCTGCCTGCTGGCTGGTTTTCCTGGTCATTTTCTCTTCACGTTGACAAGCAGCCTGAAATCTCAGTAACGTACATTAAAGCAGAAAAAAACCAATTGATCTTTTATTTATTAATGAGAGTGTGTTTCCCAGGAGAGTGGAGGCAAGAAATTGTATAAATGATATTAGAGCATGATCACAGAGGCAGGAGGTGCTGGAGTTAAGGGCAGATCTGCATGTGATTCTCATCAGGGAGTGACCTGGGGGCCCCAGGAACCTGTGAGATGGGATTCTAAGGTACCAGAGGCCTGAAGACAAAGCTACACCTTCTTGCATTTCTTCTGGGGCTGGCTTTGCTCCTAGGGAAGAGCAAGAATTCTTTCATCATCCTTCTTCCCCTTCATTAGCTTGTGATCCAGGCCCATGAGGTTCACAGATCAGATTAGAATTATTAGGACTCATGCCTAGATATTTGTGGGGAAATATATTCTAAGTTATAAATCAGCATTCAGACACAGAGTTGACAACTGTCTTTAGCTCTCTTTAATCAGTCAAGATATTTCTGAAGTTTCATGTAGCACAAGACAGGTTTACTTACCAATCCACATGGCAATTTCAGAAATATTTTAATTTTTGTTTCCTCCTCTGTAGGTAGAAATGTTTAGTCTGTTAGGACCCTCTGTACTCCAAGCATCCCTGTCAAATGGTTAATGATGTGAAAACAAGTACCTAAATATGCCAGGGTCACTTGGCATTTAAATAAACACTTTCATAGAGATTTATCACCCCACATTGCCAGAGAGCAGACCATGTTCATTTACATAGAGATATTGTGGAGGAGAACCTGGCCATGGTTGTAGATGGGTCCACAGGGGTTTTTGCAATGCTGTTGGCAACATCTGCCTGAAAGTTTTGGCTGCATAAAAAAGCTACTATAAAATTAGTGGCTTAAAACAATAACCATTTTTATGATATCTCATTTGGTGAGT
>SJYC01063668.1:0-20084 GCA_006408675.1 Madoqua kirkii
AATTTGGCTTAAATCTCAACATTCAGAACACTAAGACCATGGTATCAAGTCCCATCACTTCATAAAAATAGATGAGGAAACAATGGAAACAGTCACAGACTTTATTTTGGCAGTCTCCCAAATACTGCAAATGGTGACTGCAGCCATGATATTCAAAGACATTTGCTCCTTGGAAGAAAAGCTATGACCAAACTAAGCATCATATTAAAGAGCAGAGACATTACTTTGCCAACAAAGGTCTATCTAGTCAAAGATATAATTTTTCCAGTAGTCATGTATGGATGTGAGAGTTGGACTATAAAGAAAGCTGAGTGCAGAAGAATTGATGCTTTTGAACTGTGGTGTTGGAGAAGACTCTTGAGAGTCCCTTGGACTGCAAGGAGATCCAACTGGTTCATCCTAAAGGAAATCAATCCTGAATATTCATTGAAAGGACTGATGCTGAAGCTGAAACTCCAATACTTTGGCCACCTGATGCGAAGAACATACTCATTGGAAAAGACTCTGATGCTGGGAAAGATTGAAGGTGAAGAGATAAGGGGACAACAGAGGATGAGATGATTGGATGATATCACTAACTCGATGGCCATGAGTTTGAGCAAGCTCCAGGAGTTGGTGATGGACAGGGAAGCCTGGTGTGCTGCAGTCCATGGGGTTGCAGAGTCAGACAAGGCTGAGTGATTGAACTGAACTGAACTAGAAGTGAAGAGGTTTCATGTGGGTGGGAGGAATGGACTATAGGGACAGAAAACTGAGCAGAAATGCATGGGTAATGGTAGGATGGTATCTTTTGGACTTGAGTGATCAGTCTCCTCTCAACAATTATCCCCGGGGTTCACCCCATCTCTGATTTGACTTGGCTGGTTGAACTTGGGAGTAGGGAGTGGTGGTCATAGGTGCCGGCCCTGGTGGCTGGGGCTGGATCCTGGTGAGTCAGGAGAGATGACTGTGCACATCACTTCCCAGCTCCGGTTCAGTGAGGGCACACTGGTAGCTTGCATGGTTGTTTCCTCTTTGACTGTGTCGGGTCTTCACTGTGGCATGCAGGCTTTCTCTGGTTGCGGGATACTCTCTAGTTGCAATGCTCAGGCTTCTCATTGCAGATGCTTCTCTTGTTGTGGAGAATGGACTCTAGACCATGGGGCTCTGCTGTGGTGGTGTTCAGGCTTAGGTTCCCTTCAGCATGTGGAACTTAATTCCCTGACCAGGGATCAAGGGAATTGGTAGGTGGATTCTTAACCACTGGGCCACCGGGGAAGTCTCCATACATTGGTATCTTAAAGTCAGAGACAGTGGGAACATTTACCCCATAGAGCTTGGCAAAGGCTAGGAACAGGGCTCTTCCTCTAGAGAGATGGTTATTAAACGCTGGATGCTGGGCTTGGAAATATATTATCTGTTGACTTCATCCCTGTGATAAAAATTACATATGAAATTCTCAATTTACAAACTACCCAAACATGGATGAGTTTACCTCAATACTTCCCCCAATGCCATCACCGACTCTCTTGCTCCTTCCTTCTCCAAGGAGCTAAAGAGAATCCACAAATTTAGGAGAGGCAGAGCCAGAACTCTGGAAGGAAGGCTGTTCTGCCTGCTGGCTGGTTTTCCTGGTCATTTTCTCTTCACGTTGACAAGCAGCCTGAAATCTCAGTAACGTACATTAAAGCAGAAAAAAACCATTGATCTTTTATTTATTAATGAGAGTGTGTTTCCCAGGAGAGTGGAGGCAAGAAATTGGATAAATGATATTAGAGTATGATCACAGAGGCAGGAGGTGCTGGAGTTAAGGGCAGATCTGCATGTGATTCTCATCAGGGAGTGACCTGGGGGCCCCAGGAACCTGTGAGATGGGATTCTAAGGTACCAGAGGCCTGAAGACAAAGCTACACCTTCTTGCATTTCTTCTGGGGCTGGCTTTGCTCCTAGGGAAGAGCAAGAATTCTTTCATCATCCTTCTTCCCCTTCATTAGCTTGTGATCCAGGCCCATGAGGTTCACAGATCAGATTAGAATTATTAGGACTCATGCCTAGATATTTGTGGGGAAATATATTCTAAGTTATAAATCAGCATTCAGACACAGAGTTGACAACTGTCTTTAGCTCTCTTTAATCAGTCAAGATATTTCTGAAGTTTCATGTAGCACAAGACAGGTTTACTTACCAATCCACATGGCAATTTCAGAAATATTTTAATTTTTGTTTCCTCCTCTGTAGGTAGAAATGTTTAGTCTGTTAGGACCCTCTGTACTCCAAGCATCCCTGTCAAATGGTTAATGATGTGAAAACAAGTACCTAAATATGCCAGGGTCACTTGGCATTTAAATAAACACTTTCATAGAGATTTATCACCCCACATTGCCAGAGAGCAGACCATGTTCATTTACATAGAGATATTGTGGAGGAGAACCTGGCCATGGTTGTAGATGGGTCCACAGGGGTTTTTGCAATGCTGTTGGCAACATCTGCCTGAAAGTTTTGGCTGCATAAAAAAGCTACTATAAAATTAGTGGCTTAAAACAATAACCATTTTTATGATATCTCATTTGGTGAGTTTAATATTTAGGCAGGATTTGACTGATTTATTCTTCTGTTCTCCATGACATAGACTGAGGTCACTCAGTGGTTCTCAGCTGGTGGGTTGTTATTCTGGAAAGCCTAAGACAACTTATATATCTGACATCTTGATGGGATAAATATAATATTGTGATTTATAACAAATATATATTTGGTCTTTGTACTTGTTTCTGGCACAAAGCTCCTGAAACCATTGGAATTTCCCAAATGATAAGAGCAATAAAGACGGCTTTTGTTTAGATAGTAAGGTAACTTTGGGAAAACACCTAGGTTACCTGGAGGTGGGTGCTGGTTGCCTGAGTACCCAACCATGTGGTTAGATGGGGAGCTTTCGGTTCCATCCAGAACCCATCCTCCAATTCCGGGTAAAGAAGAGGTTGGAGGGCGAATCCATTGTCAATTATTTAATCAATTATAGGTAATAAAACCTCCATAAAAAGCCCAATGATGGGGTTTGGAGAGCTTCTTGATTGGTTAAGAGGTGAAGATTTAGGAGAGTTGCAAGCTTATAGAGCATGGAAACTCCGTGCTTTTTTCCCCCTGTACCTTACCCTAAGCATCTTGTCCACCTGGCTGTTCCTGAGTTATACTTGCATATAATAAACCAGCCATCTAGTAAGTAAAAATGTTTCTCTGGGTTCTGTGAGCTCATTAAATTAGTACTTAGGTTTACTATATCTTAGCAATTTAACAAAACACAAGGAGCGGGTTAAGAAACCTCCCACATATAGCCTATTGGTCAAAATTGCAGGTTACAAGCTAGATTTTCCATTTGCATTGGAAGCTGGGGTATGTGTGTGGGGAGTAGTCTTTTAGGACTGAGCCCTTATCCTGTGGGATCTGATGCTATCTCTAGGGAGGTAGTGTCAAAGTCAAGTTAAATTATAGAATTACTTGGTGGTGTGGAAAAACTCCCATATATTGGAATTGGGTGCGGAATCAGAATATGTGAAAGCTGGGCTCAGCTGGGACTTTAGGAACACCTACTTATGGCCTTTTCAAGTGGTGACCTCACAGTAATTGGATTTCTTCCATGGCAGATAGCTTCTCCCAGAGTGAATGTTGCATGAGAATGAGGTAGAAGCTTCATGGCCTTTTCTGACTTTGTTGCAGAACAAAGCAGTATCATTCAGTTCACTCAATTGACAGCAAGTGGGTCATCAGGACAGAACAGATTTAGGAGAGGACAATTAGACTCCATATCTTGATGGAGGTGTGGCATGGTGCCACTGTGGAAAAGCACGTGGCATGTGAGCTAATGATATGGCCATTCTTGGGGAAATCCATCTGCTGCACTGTGTATCCTAAAACTGGCCACCTTCACTGCCCTATCACACCATACAGGAGCCAAAGTCTTGATTGACAGCATTTTCTGTTGAATTAGCTAAATGATGCTGAACTTTGTTCAGAGTGTGGATTAATTTCAACTTGATCTTAATCCTTACTACTACTCTATATCATGAAATCCAAATCCTGGTTTTGCTGTACCCTCAACATGTTGTCAATCAACTTAAGACTTGTCATAAACATCCTAAAATATTAACATTAATTAAGTGATAAATATTTACCATTTGTGCCTTTGAGGATTTCAACATTGTTACAGCTGCAATCAGACAAGCTATGACAGGGTATCAGTCTCAACTCTTAAAAATAAAAGAAATCGGAGAATTACAGATGTGTACCCTAAGTACCATGAAAGGATAGAATTCAGGGGAATGATTTTTTTTTTCAGGGGTAAGGTGAGCATGTGGGTAAGTTTCTCTAAATGCAACTAGTTAGAGTTTTTAATTGAATTTTTTGTTGTCGGTTTTTTTTGCTCAGAATTGACCTTTTTTCTTTTGTGCTCAATGACTTCTGTGCAAGCTGTCGCCATTCTATTGTTTCTCTCCCACAAGCAGAGATCATGCTGTTCACGTGTGTGTTGATGACTGTGAACGCTGCTATCACTGGCTGACACTGCACTGCATGCCTTGCTCCTGGGGTGGTTAATAAATCTTCTTTGATGATTTGCTGACATAACCTTTAGATCTGAAATTGCAGTTGTACTGGACTGTCAGGAAAAGCTCTTTTGTCATACATTGCATGGATTTATTAGAAAACATATACTACTCTGGTTTGGAAGTCTTTCTGGTGTATTTAAATAATTTCTTGAGCGCTTGAATTGTTCCTATGGTCTTGACTAAGCTTTTTCCCTTTTAAAATTGACTTCAAGTTGTTTGAAATCTCAAAGAAGAATAGACTGAACATTTAAATATCTGGTTCATTTAGATGATCCTTTGTCTCTTTTCTTGGGGGGCAGGGTTAAATATAAATCTTTTATAAATTTCCTTCTAAAATCTGCCAAATATAGTACTTCCCTAAAAAGTACAGATTTTTGTAATGAAATGACCCTTTGTGGCCCCAAAGTATAAATTTGGTAGTATTCTGACATTTCTTTGTTCTTGCTACCCTCATGCTGCCTTTTGATTAGAGCCAGAGTGGGTTTATATGGGAACCATCCTAAGGATGGCACTTGAGTGCCAATTTCCTGATTGGTTCAGTCAGATTTGGAAGATGAGCTAGCGAAATATTTTTCAGTCCAGTACAGCTGGGAAACACTAGTAAGCACTTGTCCACCAACAGAACATTGTGAACTTAGGTCTTAAGGGAAGAAGGCACTCAGGTCAAAAGGGACAGGCAGAGTATACTCATGCTCAAAAAGTTTCTCTTTCCCCAGCTTTTTTGAGATATAATTGACATAATGTATTTTCAAGCTGTACAGTGTGGTGTTTTGATAAATGTATGTATTGTGAAATGATTACTACAATAAAGTTAGCTATTAATAAAACTTCCATCACCTCACATAATTACCTTTTTTTCTTCAGTGAGAACTTCTCAAATTACCCTGAACCCAGGATATCCAAGGGAAGATCTCTTTCAGTTGGCCTTGTTGGATAAAACTGAGGTTCTCTTAAACAGCAAAGCAACAGCAATACATTGTTGCTGTTTGGTGTGAGGTGTGATGTTTGTCTCCAGTCATGTATGGACCCTGGGACTCTTCTAACTCGCAGGGTTTCCTCTGTTTGGTGAAGTGGAAAAGGAGCAGAAGTTGGACAGCTTGGTTCTATAACTTGTGGTCCATCTCGGTAGGTGGGTAGTAGGCCTTGCTACATATGTTGGATTCTAACCACATTTTTTTTCCAAAATTTCCCTTCGTTCAGACTTCATAATTTACTCCTTTCCTATATGCTCTCTCTGTGTAAATCCTCTCAAAAGCACTTTCAAATGGGCTAAGTTATAAAGAAGGAAATTGTGGTCTTTGTTAATGTTTATGGGTTTAGTGATATTAAGTATGGGAGAAAATGGGAGGGGTGAGTTAGGAGGTGCAGGAAGAGTGGGGTGAACTACAGCTGAGCAAGATTAATTCCTAGGTGGTACAGGGCTGCAGAATGACGAAATTTCAGGACCAGCTGATCTGCATGTTGAGCACTCCAAGGACAGGAGATTTACTTCTGTGTGGTGCTCACTGAGACTCTTGGGTGAAAGTAAGGAATCCTCTTCTCATTTTCACTTTTATTCATTTCTTTTTATTTTTAAATAGTACGTATAGCATAAATATTAGAAGATATAGATGAGGAAAGGGGAAAAAAATCTATAACCTCAGTTCTTACATATCACTTTGGAGAGGACCTTCATTTGATCCTTTTTTCTTTCTACAAATTATTTTCCCTTGAATTCCATATTGCCTCCTGCTTTAGTTTGCTTGTATTATCCCAAAATGTTTGTCCATACCTCTATTTATTTCATTTTTTTAAATGATAATAGCAATATCAGTCCTCCCAAATAAAAAAATCTACACTGTACAGGCTATGAAGTGAAAGGAAAAAAAAATGCTTTTCCTTCCCACCTCTGATCCTAGCATTATATTTTGAAGAAAAAGTTTTGAGTTAAAAAAAAAGTTCTTATTCCATAATTATAAATAATAGACTTTGCTTCTATTTCTTGATTTGTCAGTGTTAAGTGACTTATTAACTTTAAGCATATTTATTGATTCCTCATGATGAAACATAATAAATTTCACTCAGTTTCTACCCTTCTCTTGCTCCCTTTCTATTTTCACTTATTTGGTACTTTACTTATTTCTTCTATCTGATACTTTACAAACTCTTAAATAATGTACCTCTATCTGTTACTTCTTGATTCATCTATTTAGACAGTGTCTTGACTCTTAACAATAGAATATGAGGAAATTAATGCTCCTCCATTCCTTCCCCTTCCTCCTCCTCTGCTTCAGTTCTCTACTGCTGTTGTACTACTATTTTTACATTGTTAAGGTTTCTGGCATAGGAGTAATTAAACCTTTCACAGTTTGTTTAGGTTGATTCTCAAATTCAAATATCCTACAATTCTCTTTGTTATTTGTTAAACATATTGGTTGATAGGTACACTATTGTCATTGTTGTTTAGTTGCTAAGTCGTGTCCAACTCTTCAACCCCACAGACTGTAGCCCACCAGACTCCTTTGTCCATGGGGTTTCCCAGAATTAGTTAATTCATAAGTTAATTAACTTCAGCTTCCTAAATTAATTAAATCTAAAACATAACAAAGAGTTTTGTTGTTTTTGATTAGTTAATGACCTTAAGAAATTCTGGACAAGAAACACAGGAGCAGAGCATTAGGATTTGGAGGCTGGAAAACATGAACAGAGGTTGGTTAACCTGATGTGTTCTTCAGTGTTGGTATTTTTTTCAATCCTCTTAGTGGAAATATAATGCTATGACAGTTTTTAAGAGTAAGCTGAAAATACATTAGAAATATTTTGAAAGTGTAATGAGAAGATATCTATATGTTCACTAACTAAGTGAACTTGAAGGTAGGCCAATCCTTGTCCTGGCTCCATTTCAAACTTTATATCTGTATCAGAAATTTTCTGAGACCTTGATTTTACCTCTAGAAAGCTGGAAATATTCAAAGGAATGATTTAAATTTCACTGTATATCTGCATGTTTATGTTATTGTGTAGATACCTGTACAATGATCGAAATTTGTTGACACCATCGTTCTAAATGGTGGCAGGTTACATACAGTCACCTTCTTGCTTTATACTAACATGACCTCTTATTAGTAGGGAGAGAGAGAGAAGGAGTACACATTCTGATTCCTCTTCTTTTAAGAAACAAATCCTATCAGAGCAGTACTTCCCTCTTGTGATTTCATTTAACCTTAATTATTTTCTTACTCCAGACGTAGGCACACTGGTGGTTTGGGCTTCAACATACTAATTTTGGAAGGGCACGTACATTCAATCCATAGCACAAAATTTAAAGTTTGTTCAGTTTACTTCAGTCGCTCAGTCATGTCCGACTCTTTGTGACCCCATTAATCACAGCACACCAGGCCTCTGTGTTCATTACTATCTCTCGGAGTTCACTCAGATGCACGTCCATCAAGTCTGTGATGCCATCCAGCCATCTCATCCCCAGTCGTCCCTTTCTCCTCCTGCCTCCAATCCCTCCCAGCATGAAAGTCTTTTCCAATGAGTCAACTCTTCGCATGAGGGGTCCGAAGTACTGGAGTTTCAGCTTTAGCATCATTCCTTCCAAAGAAATCCCAGGGTTGATCTCCTTCAGAATGGACTGGATGGATCTCCTTGCAGTCCAAGGGACACTCAAGAGTCTTCTCCAAAGCACAGTTCAAAAGAATCAATTCTTCAGTGCTCAGCCTTTTTCACAGTCCAACTGTCACATCCATACATGACCACAGGAAAAACCATAGCCTTGACTAGATGGACCTTAGTCGGCAAAGTAATGTCTCTGCTTTTGAATATACTATCTAGGTTGATCTACCCTGAGCACCTGTCTCTTATACACATCTTGTACAGGCTATGAAGTGAAAGGAAAAAAAAATGCTTTTCCTTCCCACCTCTGATCCTAGCATTATATTTTGAAGAAAAAGTTTTGAGTTAAAAAAAAAGTTCTTATTCCATAATTATAAATAATAGACTTTGCTTCTATTTCTTGATTTGTCAGTGTTAAGTGACTTATTAACTTTAAGCATATTTATTGATTCCTCATGATGAAACATAATAAATTTCACTCAGTTTCTACCCTTCTCTTGCTCCCTTTCTATTTTCACTTATTTGGTACTTTACTTATTTCTTCTATCTGATACTTTACAAACTCTTAAATAATGTACCTCTATCTGTTACTTCTTGATTCATCTATTTAGACAGTGTCTTGACTCTTAACAATAGAATATGAGGAAATTAATGCTCCTCCATTCCTTCCCCTTCCTCCTCCTCTGCTTCAGTTCTCTACTGCTGTTGTACTACTATTTTTACATTGTTAAGGTTTCTGGCATAGGAGTAATTAAACCTTTCACAGTTTGTTTAGGTTGATTCTCAAATTCAAATATCCTACAATTCTCTTTGTTATTTGTTAAACATATTGGTTGATAGGTACACTATTGTCATTGTTGTTTAGTTGCTAAGTCGTGTCCAACTCTTCAACCCCACAGACTGTAGCCCACCAGACTCCTTTGTCCATGGGGTTTCCCAGGCAAGAATATTGGAATGGGTTGCCATTTCTTTCTTGAGGGGATCTTCCTAACTCAGGAATCAAATCTGAGTCTCCTACATTGGCAGGTGGATTCTTTACCACTGAGCCACCAGGGAAGACCATACTATCTGCTTTGGAGTCGTTTAATCAGACTGTATCCACGGAGAAAGAGAAGTAATTTCCTTCAAATCTGTACCTCTCAAAGGAGAATGTTGCAAGTGCCAAGGTCAAATAGATCCTTAAAACTATATCACATAATTTCTTTTTACTTAACTTTGTCATTTCATATATAGATTTTTCTTTATTCTGAATTTCTAATTACCATTCTCTTTTCTTATTGATAGAAATGTTTTTAAAACAAGAGCAAAAGCACACCTTGAACATAGTTTTGGGGTGGTAAATAAGTGCTTTCTAAGACTATTTCACAGAGATCATTCTTCTTTCTTGTCACTGCACTCTGTGAGTTTTGTTCACTTTTTTCTTTTATAAATTAAAATGTAGTAAAATGGCTTCCTTTCCTTTCCTTTGCTCTTTTGATGTACAATTTTATATGTTTTAATGTATGTATGAATTTGTATAACCACCGCCACAATCAAGATAGAAAGCAGTTCTCTTGCCCCCAAAACTCTTGGTGTTGCTCCTTTGTAGCCTACACTGGCAACTACAGATCTCCGTTTAACAGCAGCTGCCATTTAAAACTTTTAGTGTTTATGAATGCAGCCACTATAAAAATTTGTGTATGGATTTTTGTGTAAATGTTAAGTTGTCATTTATCTAAGTTAAATATCAGAGTGGGTTTGGTGTATCATATGATGTTTTAGTTTAACTTTATAAGAAACTGCCAGAGTGTTTTCTAAAGTGTTGTACTATTGCATCACCACCAGCAGTGTATGTGAGTTGATTCACATTCTTGCCAGCATATGGTATTGCGGATTTTAATATTATTAGTTTTAGATATACTATTAAATATAGAGTAATATCTCACTGTCATTTTAAGTAACATCTCCCTAAATGGCTAATGATGTTGAACTTCTTTTCATGTGCTCTTTGCCAGTCATGTCTTCTTAATGAGGTTTTGGTTCAAGTATTTTGTTTATACACTTTTTCCAGTTTTTTCCTTACTGGTGAGTTTGGAGAGATCTTTATATAGTTTGGATATGCAAATATTTTGTTTATAGTTTGTTTTTTATTCTTGTAAAAGTATTTTTTATAGAGCAAAGGTTTTTAACTTTTATGAAGTCTAATTTATCGTTTTTAAAAACATTAATTTTTTTTTGTAGCAAAGAACTCTTTGGCTAAGTCCAATGCATAAAAATGACATGATTCTCCATTTTTTATATCAAATTTGATTTCTTCATCAATGTTTTATTGTTTTTAGCATATAGATTCTGTACATGGTTTGCTGGATTTAAATAGACTAAACTAAAAAATTAACCCATTTAAAGTATACTATTTGCTGGCTTTTAGTATATTCACAAACTTGTGCAAGTATCAACACAATTTAAGGTTGTTACATTTTCATTACCCTTAGGCAGTAACACTTCCCCACTCCCAAGTCATAGAAAAACATTAATTTGATTTTTGCCTCCTCTGGAATTTTAGTGTAAACAGGCTAAGTGTAGTCTTTCCTCTGGTTTCTTGGCTTAGCATAATTTTTCTTTTTAAAAAATATAATTAATTTATTTTAATTGGAGGCTAATTACTTTACATATTGTAGTGGTTTTAACAATACATTGACATGAATCAGCCATGGGTGTACATGTGTTCCCCATCCTGAAACCCCTCCCACCTCCCTCCCCATCCCATCCCTCAGGGTCATCCCAGTGCACCAGCCCTGAGCACTCTATCTCATGAATTGAACCTGGACTGGCGATCTATTACACATATGATAATATACATGTTTCAATGCTATTCTCTCAAATCATCCCACCCTCACCTTCTCCCACAGAGTCCAAAAGTCTGTTCTTTATATCTGTGTCTTTTTTGCTGTCTCGCATATAGGGTCATTGTTACCATCTTTCTAAATTCCATGTATATGTGTTAATATACTGTATTGGTGTTTTTCTTTCTGACTTACTTCACTTTGTATAATAGGCTCCAGTTTATCTACCTCACTAAAACTGATTCAAATGCATTCTTTTTAATAGCTGAGTACTATTACATTGTGTATATGTACCACAGCTTTCTTATCCATTCATCTGCTGATTGACATCTAGGTTGCTTCCATGTCCTGTCTATTGTAAACAATGCTATGATGAACATTGGGGTACACACATCTCTTTCAATTCTGGTTTCCTCAGTGTGTATGCCTAACAGTGGAATTGCTGGGTCATATGGCAGTTCTATTTCCAGTTTTTTAAGGAATCTCTGCACTGTTCTCCATAGTGACTGTACTAGTTTGCATTCCCACCAACAGTGTAAGAGGGTTCCCTTTTCTCCACACCCTCTCCAGCATTTATTGTTTGTAGACTTTTTGATGGTAGCCATTCTGCCTGGTGTGAGATGGTACATCATTGTGGTTTTGATTTGCATTTCTCTGATAATGAGTTATGTTGAGCATCTTTTCCTGTGTTTGTTAGCCATCTGTATATCTTCTTCGGAGAAATGTCTGCTTAGTTCTTTGGCCCACTTTTTGATTGGGTCATTTATTTTTCTGGAATTGATCTGAAGGAGCTGCTTGTATATTTTTGAGATTAATTCTTTGTCAGTTGCATTGTTGTTATTATTTTCTCCCATTCTGAAGACTGCCTTTTCACCTTGCTTATAGTTTCCTTCATTGTGCTTAAGTAGGTCCCATTTGTTTGTTTTTGCTTATATTTCCATTACTCTGGGAGGTGGATTCAGATGTGATTCATGTCAGAGACTCTTTTGCCTATGTTTTCCTCTGGAATTTTATAGTTTCTGGTCTTACATTTAGATCTTTAATCCATTTTGAGTTTATTTTTGTGTATGATATTAGAAAGCTTTCTAGTTTCATTCTTTTACAAGTGGTTGACCAGTTTCCCCAGCTCCTTTTGTTAAAGATATTATCTTTTCTCCATTGTATATTCTTGCCTCCTTTGTCAAGATAAGGTGTCCATAGGTGCACGGATTTATCTCTGGGCTTTCTATTTTGTTCCATTGATCTATATTTCTGTCTTTGTGCCAGTACCACATTGTCTTGATGACTGTAGCTTTGTAGTATAGTCTGAAGTCAGGCAGGTTGATTCCTTCAGTTCCATACTTCTTTCTTGAGTTTGCTTTGGCTATTTGAGGTTTTTTGTATTTCGATACAAATTGTGAAATTATTTGTTCTAGTTCTGTGAAGAATACCATTGGTAGCTTGATAAAGATTGCATTGAATCTATAGATTGCTTTGGGTAGAATACTCATTTTCACTGTATTGATTCTTCCAGTCCATGAACATGGTATAATTCTCCATCTGTTTGTGTCCTTTTTGATTTCTTTCATCAGTGTTTTATAGTATTCTATATATAGGCTTTTTGTTTCTTTAGGTAGATATATTCCTAAGTATTTTATTCTTTTCATTGCAACGGTGAATGGAATTGTTTCCTTAATTTCCCTGTCTCATTGTTAGTGTATAGGAATGCAAGGGATTTCTGTGTGTTAATGTTATATCCTGCCACTTTACTATATTCATTGATTAGCTCTAGTAATTTTCTGGAGGTGTCTTTAGGGTTTTCTATGTAGAGGATCATGTCATCTGAAAACAGTGATAATTTTACTTCTTCTTTTCTCATCTGGATTCCTTTTATTTCTTTTTCTTCTCTGATTGCTGTGGCTAAAACTTCCAAAACTATGTTGAATAGTAGTAGTGAGAGTGGTGTAGAGGATCATGTCATCTGAAAACAGTGATAATTTTACTTCTTCTTTTCTCATCTGGATTCCTTTTATTTCTTTTTCTTCTCTGATTGCTGTGGCTAAAACTTCCAAAACTATGTTGAATAGTAGTAGTGAGAGTGGACACCCTTGTCTTGTTCCTAACTTTAGAGGAAATCCTTTCAATTTTTCACCATTGAGGATAATGTTTGCTGTGGATTTATCATATATGGCTTTTATTATGTTGAGGTATGTTCCTTCTATGGCTGATTTCTGGAGAGTTATTTTTTTTTTGAATCATAAATGGAAGTTGAATTTTGTCAAAGGCTTTCTCTGCATCTATTGAGATAATCATATGTTTTTTTATCTTTCAATTTTTTAATGTGGAATATCACATTTATTTGCAAATATTAAAGAATCCTTGCATCCCTGGGATAAAACCTAATTGGTCATGATGTATGATGATTTTAATATGCTGTTGTATTCTGTTAGCTAGAATTTTGTAAAGAATTTTTGCATCTATGTTCATCAGTGATATTGGCCTGTAGTTTTCTTTTTGTGTGTCATCTTTGGTTTTGGTATTAGGGTGATGGTGGTCTCATAGAATGAGTTTGGGAGTTTACCTTCCTCTGCAATTTTCTGGAAGAGTTTGAGAAGGATAGGTATTAACTCTGCTTTAAATTTTTGGTAGAATTCAGCTGTGAAGCCATCTGGTCCTGGGCTTTTGTTTGCTGGAAGATTTCTGATTACAGTTTCGATTTCCACGCTTGTGATGGGTCTGTGAAGATTTTCTATTTCTTCCTGGTTCAGTTTTGGAAAGTTATACTTTTCTAAGAATTTGTCCATTTCTTCCAAGTTGTTCATTTGATTGGCATATAGTTGCTGATAGCAGTCTCTTATAATCCTTTGTTTTTCTATGCTGTCTGTTGTGATTTCTTCATTTTCATTTCTAATTTTGTGGAGTTGATTCTTCTCTCTTTTTTTCTTGATGAGTCTGGCTAATGGTTTGTCTATTTTATTTATCTTATCAAAGAACAAGCTTTAGCTTTGTTGATTTTTGCTATGGTCTCCTTTGTTTCTTTTACATTTATTTCTTCCCTAATTTTTATGATTTCTTTCCTTCAACTAACCCTGGGGTTCTTCATTTCTTCCTTTTCTAGTGGCTTAGGTATAGAGTTGTGTTATCTATCCGACTTTTCTCTTGTTTCTTGAGGTAAGCGTGTATTGCTATAAACCTTCCCCTTAGTGCTGCTTTTACTGAATCCCATAGGTTTTGGGTTGTGTTTTCCTTTTGTTTCTTCTCTATGCATATTTTGATTTCTGTTTTGATTTCTTCTGTAATTTGTTGGTTATTCAAAAGCATATTGTTTAGCTTCCATGTTTTTCCATGTGTTTGTATTTTTAATAGTTTTTTTTCCTGTAGTTGCATTAATCTTACCACTTTGTGATTATAAAAGATGCTTGGGATGATTTCAATTTTTGAATAAACCTTCCCCTTAGTGCTGCTTTTACTGAATCCCATAGGTTTTGGGTTGTGTTTTCCTTTTGTTTCTTCTCTATGCATATTTTGATTTCTGTTTTGATTTCTTCTGTAATTTGTTGGTTATTCAAAAGCATATTGTTTAGCTTCCATGTTTTTCCATGTGTTTGTATTTTTAATAGTTTTTTTTCCTGTAGTTGCATTAATCTTACCACTTTGTGATTATAAAAGATGCTTGGGATGATTTCAATTTTTGGGAATTTACCAAGGCTAGACTTATGGCTCAGGATGTGATCTATCCTGGAGAAGGTTCCATGTGCCTTTGAGAAAAAGGTGAAATTCATTGCTTTGGGGTGAAATGTCCTATAGATATAAATTAGGTCTAAGTGGTCCATTGTATCATTTAAAATTTGTTTCCTTGCTAATTTCCAGTTTAGTTGATCTATTCATAGGTATGAGTGGGGTATTAAAGTCTCCCACTATTATTGTGTTACTATTAATTTCCCCCTTCATACTTGCTAGCATTTTTCTTACATATTGTGGTGCTTCTATGTTGGGTGCATATATATTTATAATTGTTATATCTTCTTATTGGATTGATCCTTTGATCATTATGTAGTGTCCTTCTTTGTCTCTTTTCATGGCCTTTATTTCAAAGTCTATTTTATCTGATATGAATATTGCTAGTCCTTCTTTCTTTTGGTCTTCATTTGCATGAAATATATTTTTCCAGCCCTTCACTTTCAGTCTGTATGTGTCCCTTGTTTTGAGGTGGGTCTCTTGTAGACAGCATATATAGAGGTCTTGTTTTTTTATCCATTCATCCAGTCTTTGTCTTTTGGTTGGGGCATTCAACCCATTTACATTTAAGGTAATTATTGATAGGTATGATCCTGTTGCCATTTACATTTTTGTTTTAAGTTTGAGTTTATAAACCTTTTTTGTGTTTTCTGTCTAGAGAAGATCCTTTAGCATTTGTTGAAGAGCTGATTTGGTGGTGCTGAGTTCTCTCAGCTTTTGCTTGTCTGTAAAGCTTTTGATTTCTCCTTCATATTTGAATGAGATCTTTGCTGGGTATCATAATCTGGATTGAAGGTTTTTCTCTTTCATCACTTTAAGTATTTATTTTTAGGTAGACTCCCTATCTCCTCCTGTTTGGTTTGGTGGGCTTTTATCATGTTGCTTTCCTGCTGAATATTTCTCTGCCTTTTCATCTTGTTTAGATTGCTGTGTTTGAGGTGGTCTTTCTGTATGCTGGAAGTTTGTGGCTCCTCTTTATTGTGGAGGTTCCTCCCTGTGGGTGGGGTTGGATGAGTGACTTGTCAAGGTTTCCTGATTAGGGTATCTTGTATTAGTGTTCTGGTGGGTGGAGCTGGATCTCTTCTCTCTGGAGTGCACTGAAATGTCCAGTAGTGAGCTTTGAGGTGTCTATGGGTTTAGTGTGACTTTTGGCCACTTGTATTTTAATGCTCAGGGTTGTGTTCCTATGTTGTTGGAGAATTAGCTTGGTATGTTTTGCTCTGAAACTTGTTGGCTCTTGGGTTGAGCTTGGTTTCAGTGTAGGTGTGGAGGCTTTTGGATGAGCTCTTGTCGATTAATGTTCCCTGGAGTCAGGAGTTTTCTGGTGTTCTCAAGTTTTGGATTTAAGCCTCCTCCCTCTGGCTTTCAGTGTTATTATTACAGTAGCCTCAAGACTTCTCTATCCATACAGCACTGATGATAAAACATCTAGGTAAATGGTGAAAAGCTTCTCCATAGTGAGGGACACCCAGAGAGGTTCACAGAGTTACATGGAGAAGAGAAGAGGGAGGAGGGAGATAGAGGTGACCAGGAGGAGAAGAGGGGGAATCAAAAGAGGAGAGAGAAGTCTAGCCTGTAATCAATTCCCTATGTGCTCTCCACAGTCTGGAACACTCAGAGAGGTTCACAGAGTTACACAGATAAAAGAAGAGGGAGGAAGGTGGTAGGTGACCAGAAGGAGAAGAGGGGAAGTCAAAAGGAGAGAGACAGATCTAGTCAGTAATCAGTTCCCTAAGTGTTCTCCACAGCCCAGAACACTCAAAGAGATTCACAGAGTCGGGAAGAGAAGAGAAGGGGGAGGGAGGAGGTAGAGGTGACCCAGGAGAGAGAAAGGAGAGTCAAAAGAGGAGAGAGCAATCAAGCCAGTAATCACATTCCTAAGTAAAAATGGGTACTGAGGATTAGATTCTTAAAGGTATAAAATTCATAACAAATACCAAAAAGCAAAGATTAAAAATCTAGAGGTTAGCCTCTCAAAAATACAATATTAAAAACACAAAACAGAAACAAAAAATTATTATATATATATATATATGAAATTTTCTTTCAAAATAGGGTCTTTTTTGAAACATAGTAAGTTTTAAAAATGAAAATTAAAGGAGTAATAAAGAACTTAAAAATATAATAGTAAAATATATCTAGGAATCTCTGGAGCTGTTGAGGGCAGTTATGGGCTCAGTTCAGTTTCAAATAGTTCCTTGTTTCAGCTTATACTTCTTAAGGTCTATAGGCCCCTTTCAATGTGGTCAATGCTAACTATAGGGTTTTAATCTGTTGCACCTGTCACTTCCAAAGAGGTTCCCTCTTCTTTATTTCAGCTTTCCTCTGTTCAGTATCTAATTTCCACCCTGAAACAAGGAGGTGAAGGTGGTCATTTATTTAGGCTCACTGTTCAGTTGTGCTGTGGGGAGGGAGGAACACTGCAAACAAATATTGCTGGCATGTGTGGAGAGTGCTCACAGTGTCTGGGCCACACAGGATTTTCCCCTGCTCACAGCATTTGTGCTTTCCCAGCCTACACTGCTCCAGCTCCAGGTCGCTCTGCAGGGAACTGTCTAAAGCCAGCCCTGGGTTGCGTGCACTTCCCAGGTCTAAGCCACTCAGGTTCAGGTTCTTGGGTACTCCACAAAGGCACAGACTCAGTTGGGCCAGCATTTTGTGCCCTACCCAGGTCCGAGCAACTCAGGTGACCAGGTGCTTGGCGAGCGCACTATCCCAGGTAGGTGGTGCATCTTACCACCTCCCTGGTGCCAGCCACTAGGTTTCCTGGGTGCGCAGCAGGAGTGCCATCTCAGGTGTGGCGTGTGTCTCCTCTGGGAGCTGATCTCTGACTGTGACCCTCCTGGCAGATGGCAACTCTCCAGGATCCCAGGAAGACTCGGTTAGCAACTGGGAGTCTGCTTAGAGTTTGGTAGAGGACACCACCTCTGGGAACTGAGATTGCCTCTTCTGGCCGTCCCTGCCTGCCTCTCTGCCCCTGGCGGGGGGCAGACCCTGTCTACAGCTGGCTTGCTCTCCTCTGGTATTCGCTCATTCCTTTGTTCTGTGAGCAGGCCGGCTGTGCCTTAGGTTAGGGCTTTTCATGGGAAAGTTCTCTCTCTCTTTGTCTCTCTTTGGCTATCCCACAGTCTGGGTTGCTATCTCAGGTTAGCTCCTCAGATCTCCCTCAGGGAATTAAGGCCTAGTCCTTACCCTAAGCATGTAACCCTCGCTCCCCTGGTTCAGCCCCTGCTCGCTGCTGGCCTACGTGAACGTCTAGGCTGCTTCTTCACTGGGAGTTGCAGTTAGGCAAGTGATCTGTGGGTTGGTTTTTTTTTTTTCCCCCTCTCAGTTATGTTGCCCTCTGAGATTTCAAAACTCTCCACAGACCCGCCAGTTGAGAGGGTTTCCTGGTGTTTGGAAACCTCTCCTCCTTCATGACTTCCTCCCTGGGACGGGTCTCCATCCCTAACTTTTTTGTCTCTCTTTTAATCTTTTATATTTTGTCCTACCTCCTTTTAAAGAGAATAGGCTTCCTTTCTGGGCACCTGGTGTCCTCCACTAGTGTTCATACATTTTTTGTGTGGAATTTTCTCAGCGTTCAAATGATCTTGTGATGAATTTGTGGGGTAAAAAGGGGTCTCCCCATCCTATTCTTCTGCCATCTACCCTGGGACGGGTCTCCATCCCTAACTTTTTTGTCTCTCTTTTAATCTTTTATATTTTGTCCTACCTCCTTTTAAAGAGAATAGGCTTCCTTTCTGGGCACCTGGTGTCCTCCACTAGTGTTCATACATTTTTTGTGTGGAATTTTCTCAGCGTTCAAATGATCTTGTGATGAATTTGTGGGGTAAAAAGGGGTCTCCCCATCCTATTCTTCTGCCATCTTAGGACCACCCCACAGCGTAAATTTTCAAGTTATGTCCATATTATTGCATGCATCAACTTTTCTTCGTGTGTGTGTGTTAAGTCGCTTCAGTCGTGTCTGACTCTTTGCGACCTCATGGACTGTAGCCTGCCAGGCTCCTCTCTCCATGGTATTCTTCAGGCAAGAATACTGGAATGGGTTGCCATTTTCTTCTCCAAACATTTTTTTCTTATTGTCAAATAATTATTCCCTTTTATAAGTATATCTAATTTCATTTATTCATTTATCAGTTGATAGATGCATGAGTTATTTCACATATGGCCATTATGAAAAATGCTGCTAAAATTAGTATACAAATTATTGTGCAAACACAGTTTCTTTTGTCTTGGGCATATATCTAGGAGCTAAATTTCTGGGAGATATGGTAAGTCTGTTTAGCAGTTGAAAAACTGTCAAAATGTTTTCCAAACTACAGAACTGTTTTGCATTCCTACCAATAGTATATGAGGGTTCCTATTTGTTCACGTCCCTGACAACACTTATATTTGACTTTTGATTCTAGCTGTCCTAGTGAGTGTGAAGTGGTATCTCATTGTGGTTCTGACTTCCATCTTACTGATGACTAATGATGTGGAGTATCTTTTCATGTGCTTATTGGCTATGTGGTTTTTTCTTCATTTTATTAATATGATGTATTATACTGGTTGATTTTCATGTGCTGAACAGACCTTGCAATCCTGGGGTAATTCCTTTTTGATTATGATGTGTAATCTACTGTATATATTGTTGGATTCAATTTGCTAGTGTTTTGTTGAGGATTTTTGCATTTATATTTATAAAGGATATTGGTCTATAGATTTCTTTTGTGATATTTTCTGTCTTGTTTAGTACCGGGATGATATTAGTCTAAAAGAATAAGTTGGAAAGTGTGTCCAACATGTCCATTTTTTGGAATTAATTTGTGAAAGGTTGGTACACATTATGCCTTAAAATTTTGGTTAAATCATCATTGAAGCTATTTGAGATTTGGCTTATTTTATGCCTAGCTTTAAAATTATTAATTAAACCTCCTTACTTTTTATAGGTCTAGTCAGAGTTTCTTTTTTGTTTTTGTTGAGTCAGTTTTGATCTTCGTAGTTATTTGTCCATTTCATTTATCAAATTTGTTGGCATGCCATTATTCAAAATATCCCCTCACAGTCTTTTGTGTTTCTCTATTTAATTTTTGATCTTAGTAACTGTTTCTTCTCTATTGTTTCTTAGTAAGTCTAGTAAAATTTGCCAATATTATTGATTGTTTCAAAGAATCAGCTTTTGGTTTTATTGTTTTTCTCCGATTTATATTTTCTACTTAATTAATTTCTTCTTCGGTTCATCTCAGTTCAGTCACTTACTCGTGTCCAGCTCTTTGTGACCCCATGAATCGCAGCATGCCAGGCCTCCTTGTTCATCACCAACTCCTGGAGTTCACTCAAACTCATGTCCATCGAGTCATGATGCCATCCAGCCATCTCATCCTTGGTC
>SJYC01063671.1:0-10206 GCA_006408675.1 Madoqua kirkii
AAAGACCCCGATGCTGCGAAAGATTGAAGGTGGAGAAGAAGGGGATGACAAAGGATGAGATGGTTGGATGACATCACTGACTCAATGGACATGAGTTCCAGTATACTCCAGGAGTTGGTGATAGACAGGGAGACTTGGCATGCTGCAGTCCATGGGTCTGCAAAGTGTCAGACATGTCTGAGTGACTGAACTTAATGGATGAGCTTAACTGATACAACATTGTAAATCAGCTATACTTCAGTAAATGTTTTCAAAAATAGATGAGCTTAAACTTGATGTATTCAATGTATATCTGAAATATCTTGTTCTACTTCTGTTATTTAAACTTCTGTCATTTTTGAGCTTCCTTATTTTTATTTGGCTGCCTGCTGTAGTATTTCTGTGACCTGCCTTGACTTTTTTGGTAATGTGTCTTGTTTCACAATTACTTTTATTCTACTGATATTTAATTAAAATCCATGTCTTTTCTAAATATATTTACTCTCTTCCTATATAAAGCAAGAAATGTTTTATATTTATGATTACTCCTATTAGTGACCATCATACACTAAATTTTCATGGAATAATCTGGCCTTTTAGATGAAGCATTTTTTGTTATTTTATATATTATGAACTCTCTCTTTAGAATTATTTTTAAATTTGTATTGAATATTATAATTACCTTATATTTGTTTAGGCATCTTTTCTAAAGTTTACTGGATTTATTTCCTCACTATTGAATGTCATTCTCAGGAGGCATTTTTCAGTAAACCACAGGTATGCAAACCTCCATCTCAGACCTACAACTTCCGAGCTATGTCTAAGGTGTGCAGGGTCCTGGGCAAATACTGTTTATGTAAGAATTGGTTAAAATTTATATTATAAATCCATGGGCCCATGTAAGGTATAGTGAATTGACAGTGAAGATTCAGAACAGTGGCTAAAGAAGAGATACTTACGTGCTTGTTTATTGTCCATCAGTGCATACGAAAGCTCTCTCTAGCACCCAGGTACCATTTCTTCCTGTTTAGTTCCAGGAATCATCCTGTTCTTTTTTTTTTTTTTAATAATGCTCTATTTATTGTCAAGTACACAATACTTGAGTAATTTCCTATGCCTTTACCCTGAGAAAACGCTAGTAATTATGTGTAAAGCCATGCCACAAACAAAATGAAAAGACAACCTGCAGACTGGAAGAAAATATTTGCAAACGATGCTACTGACAAGGAATTAATTTCCAAAACACACAGACAGCTCATCAGCTTAATATCAAACCCCCAAACAACCCAGTCAAGAAATAGGCAGAAGACTTAATAGATATTTCTCCAAAGAGGACATACAGATGGCCAATAAGCAGTTGAAAAGACGCTCAGTATCAGTAATTATTAGAAAAATGCAAATCAAAAAACAATGAGGTATCTGACGTGATGTTGGTCAGAATCAGTTCATTTAAGTTGCTCAGTCATGTCCGACAATTTGTGACCCCATGGACTGTAGCACGCCAGGCTTCCCTGTCCATCACCAACTCCCGGACCTTATTCAAACTCATGTCCATTGAGTCAGTGATGCCATCCACCTATCTTATCCTCTGTCGTCCCCTTCTCCTCCTGCCTTCAATCTTTCTCAACATCAGAGTCTTTTCCAATGAGTCAGTTCTTCACATCAGGTGGCCGAAGCATGGAGCTTCAGCTTTAGCATCAGTCCTTCCAATGAATATTTAGGACTGATTTCCTTTAGGATGGACTGGTTTGATCTCCTTGCAGTCCAAGTGACTCTAAAGAGTCTTCTCCAATATCACAGTTCAGAAGCATCAATAGCCATCATGAAAAAGTCTACAAACAATAAATGCTAGAGAGAGTGTGGAGAAAAAGAAACCCTTCTATACTGTTAAGTGAAAAGGTAAGTTGATATAGCCACTATGGAGAACAGTATAAAGTTTCCTTAAAAACTTAAAAATAGAGTTACAATATGATCTAGCAATCCCACTCCTAGAAATATATCTAGAAAAAAATCTGATTTGAAAAGATACATGTACCCCAGTGTTCACTGCAGCGCTGTTAACAATAGCCAAGACACCTAAATGGCCATCACAGAGGAATGAATAAAGAAGATGTGTTATGTATATAGAATGGAATACTACAGCAACATGGATGGACCTAGAGATTATCATATTAGATGAAGTAAGTCAGACAGAGAAAGACAATTTTCCTATAATATCACTTATATATGGAATCTAAAAAGATACAAATGAACTTATTTACAAATTAGAAATAGACTCACAAACAAAAGACAAATTTTTGGTTACTAAAGGAGATAATAGGGTGAGGGGAGAGATAAATTAGGAGTTTGGAATTAACATATACACAGCACTGTATATAAAACAGATAAACAAGGACCTACTGTACAGCATGGGGAGCCATATTCAATATCTTATAATAACCTATAAAGGAAAAGAATCTGAAAAAGTATATACATGATATATCTCTATATCTATATCTGCATTATTTCGTTGTACACTTGAAACTAACACGATAGGTTAATTATGCATACTTAAATTTAAAATGGTTTGAAAATGTGTGTTTTTTTTTTAAAAAACAAGTTTTTTCTGAACCTGTTTGCATTGAAACAATATATATTTTCTTGACTCTGAAGTTCCTTAATATCTTATGTAATGCTGGTTATATTGTTCCCTGTGATGCCACATTATTCAAAGCTGCCTGTGAATACAAGTTTCCAAGGACTCCCAACACTGTTACTGTGCTTTGTTTTAGTTGCCCTCAATGCTAGTCTTTGTCAGAGTGTGAAGGCAAATGTGAATGATAATTAATTTTCTGGTCATGTTAAATTTACACCTTGAAATTTTATAGCATAAATGTAGAATGACACATCTTCCACACCTTCCAACAGCACCTTCCTTTGAACTCTTAACGCAATAATCCTGTTTCTAGAACAGGATGTCTTTCAATGTTGACAGCACCCCTGTTGTAAACAGAAAGGATAGTTGAGAGGCCTATAGGCAAAACAAGAAAAATGGTCCCGTTTGCCCAAAGAATGTCTCTCATCCCGCACAGATTAAGATTGATCCAGAAGAACATGTTGCCACAGATTGTATGAGGCAAAAGGGACATGAGTTGTAAGGGCTCTTTGGCATTTTAGAGCAATGATCTCCTTGGAAGAGCTTGGTCTGGTTATGCCCAGAGGACTACCTGGCACCTCATGCAGAAGCTGCAGGAGGGGCAGCAGGGCCACTCTGGCAGGGTGCACACAGGGTGAAGGATGCCTGCCTCCACCCCAGCACCCTTTGATGCTAAAGACTGGTGGCAGCATGTGGTTGGAACCTCGATGGGTGAACACCTGCACAGTTCCTTACCTATCGTCCAAGCCAGCCCAGAGACCAGAACTCATGTGGACCAGCATAAGTGACCATCACCCCAAATCTGTGTGTCAGCATAATTCTAGTGATTCAGTTTCACGTCATGCCATAAAAACAGTACTGCGCTGGCCAGTGGGAGAGATCTGCTTACCAGGTCACTCTCTGGGAACCAGGGCCCAGCTTCAAGGCCCAGGACAGCTCCACTGGCCTGTGGGCATTGCATGGACATTCTAGAAAGTTGCTCTCTGAGGTTGTTCAGTGATTCAAGGGTAAAGTTTCTTCCTCTAACTGCTCCTTTACTCCACCTCAGCTTTAAGCTATATCTATGAGTTTGAAGTATTAGAGATGGGACAGTCAGCTGAGGAATCTCCCCTAACTTGGACTTCCAAGGAGTCTTTCCCTTAATTTGTTTGCAACAGAAACTGGTATGTGATTCCTCCATCTGGGGGGTTAAATTACTAATTTGTTCAAAGATCTTTCCTATTTTCTTATAAAGATTTTTTTTCATATTTTTGTTTCTCTTTATTTTGACCACTGCAAAGGGAATTTGGGGAAAGGAGGAATTAAATTCATGAGCTTTAGAGGCAATTACCCATTAATTAATGATGATCCCATTCTGTGTATATTCCTGTCTCATTTTTAAAAAAATGTACTTTTTATCTTTAATTAATTTTTATTGTCATATAGTTGCTTTACAATGTTGTGTTGGTTCCTAATGTACAGCAAAGTGAATCAACTATACATTGTGTACCACAGAGCACTGAGTAGATGTTTTCAAGGGGTATAGTGCTTGCCAATTGGCACTGGGTACCAGACAGGTCTTCAAACTTCAGCAGAAAATCTGCATAGATAGATTTTGTCTTTAGGTAAACATAGGTGCCTTGTTATACTAGAGGACCCAAATTGGCATTTGATCTGTGTATCTAAGAGTTTTAGGGTAAATTCCCTTGTTAGTCACCACAACAAGATATTCAGAGCTCAAGGTGAATCTGGATTCTCATGCTCCAAATTGCTGAGGGTCCTTCTTTGAATATACTTCCTCTAAATACACTTTTCCTCATTTAATTTCCAGGGACATCTTTTATTGCCCTCCAACCTATGGCGCTCTCAGAGCTCAGACAACCTCTGTGGGGTTACATTACCCATTTCATGAGAGAACCAGGCCACAGTAAGGATGCTTGAGTCTCAGCTGTGATGCACAAGACAGCCCCAGTGCAATGTGCTCACAGGCCTCCTCCTACACTGTGGGGGACGGAGTTTCCTCTGGGGAAAGGCCGACCTTTGCTTTCTGGACCTGCCTGAGCAGGCACAGCGAGTCCAGTCAGACTCCTCCCCTATTAGCCCAGCTTGGACCATGTGGCCATCAGCTCCCTGTGGAGCCTTGCAACAGAGGATCCAGTTATGCCTTAGGGCCATTGTCACTGCCCTTTCCTGTGGCTGTGCCCAATCCTCACATTCTGACGGTCTCCTCACTTTCTCTTTCAAGTTCTCTGACATTTAAAGAAATTGCCTTCCCTTTTTAACATTAGTATACTTACTAGCCGGAGGAGGTGATGGCACCCCACTCTAGTACTCGTGCCTGGAAAATCCCATGGATGGAGGAGCCTGGTGGGCTGTGGTCCATGGGGTTGCAAAGAGTCAGACATGACTGAGCGACTTCACTTTCATGCATTGGAGAAGGAAATGGCACCTCACTCCAGTATTCTTGCCTGGAGAATACCACAGGCGGGGGAGCCTGGTGGGCTGCCGTCTATGGGGTCGCACAGAATCAGACACAACTGAAGCGACTTAGCAGCAGCAGCATACTTACTAGTATCTTGATTAAAAATTGAATGGGCTCACCTGCTGGGCCTACCAGTGGGACCAGGCATCATCAAGGGATGCTCTAAAGCTGTCCAGGCTGGGGGTCAAGGCTGGATCAGTCAGCAATGCAGGTAAGACATGGTGAGCGACCAGCAGTCACCTGATTCTGGACTGTGCAGCACTGTGAGAGGGGTCCTTCTGCAGGCATTGACACCAAATAACCACTCTAAAATCTTCTCTTTTAATGGATGTTTATTGGGCAGGGCACCTCTAGGCTGGCAAGTCTAGGCAGTTCTCTGCTGAATCTCCTTTGACGTTAAAGAAAGACTTTAGGAAAGGCTTAAGCCACTCAAACTGAGAGCCTTTTTGCTAGTAACACCCAAGTGTAAGCAATCTGGTTGTCTCTGCTCCCTGGCCTTATATTTCTTACCTGGAGTTCAGGAAAGAAACCTCAAACAATACTCACATGCCTTTCTCCATCTTCTCACATGTCTCCTACATGGCTTTGTAGGTGTGGCCATCTTGAACAGTCCATAGCATCTTGGGAATTTGCAGAAGGCACTTTCATTCTCTCCTTAAATGTTAAAAATCTGTAAGTTTTCTAGTTACAAATATAACAAATTTCTGTTGTAGAGAATTAAAAATTATGTATAGACAACAAACAAAAGAAAAGTAACCTGAATCATTCTATTCAAAGATAATTGTTGTCAATGTTTTAGTATTTCTTTTTAGCTGCTTTTCCATGTTTATATTTATTTTTTACCTGTATAATATCACTCAACAAAATATTTTGTACCCTGTGATTGTCACTTAACTGCATGCCCTGGGTATTTCATCATGTTATGAAATATTCCTTGGTAACTCTATTTTTATTGGCTCTATGTATTCTATTTCATGGAGGTATTGCTGGTTGTTGAATATTTTGGTCTTATTTTCCCTCCTTCTCTTCCTCCCTTTTACATTTTAATCTTATAAACAGCATTGGGGTAGTTTAAGCTCCACTCTGCATCATTCCTTAATTATGTCCCTAGTAATATAACTTCATAGTGGAAATGTTAGCTCCTAATATGCAAATTCTCTTTTTTTGGGGAAAAAAAAACCAAAACACCAAATTGTCCTTCAAAAAGGTATATGAATTCGTATCTCCACTTGGATGTGTAAGAGTTAATGGTGCCAAAGTTGAATTTTCTTACATGTTAATATAGATTAAATTATTGTATATATTTAATATACAATTACATACATTCAGTTCAGTTCAGTTCAGTTCAGTTGCTCAGTTGTGTCTGACTCTTTGCGACCCTATGAATTGCAGCACGCCAGGCCTCCCTGTTCGTTACCATCTCCCGGAGTTCACTCAGACTCATGTTCATCGAGTCCATGATGCCATCCAGCCATCTCATCCTCTGTCGTCCCCTTCTCCTCCTGCCCCCAATCCCTCCCACCATCAGAATCTTTTCCAATGAGTCAACTCTTCACATGAGGTGTGAACTGTGGTGTTGGAGAAGACTCTTAAGAGTCCCTTGGACTGCAAGGAGATCCAACTCTGTCTCTTATACACATCTTTCTCCTCCTGCCCCCAATCCCTAGCATCAGAGTCTTTTCCAATGAGTCAACTCTTCACATGAGGTGCCCAAAGTACTGGAGTTTCAGCTTTAGCATCATTCCTTCCAAAGAAATCCCAGGCTTGATCTCCTTCAGAATGGACTGGTTGGATCTCCTTGCAGTCCAAGGGACTCTCAAGAGCCTTCTCCAACACCACAGTTCAAAAGCATCAATTCTTCCGCACTCAGCCTTCTTCACAGTCCAACTCTCACATCCATACATGACCACAGGAAAATCCATAGCCTTGACTAGACAGACCTTAGTCGGCAAAGTAACGTCTCTGCTTTTGAATATAGTATCTAGGTTGGTCATAACTTTTTTTCCAAGGAGTAAGCGTCTTCTAATTTCATGGATGCAGTCACCATCTGCAGTGATTACATACATTAATATATACAAATTTTATAGAAAAACTTCCAGAAGCTTATATTTTAATTTATATTTCTTTGATACAATGAAATATTTAACATTTTTCCCATGATTGTTTCTCATCTTTTGTCACGCTTCTCCATATCCTTTGATTTTACTAGTCACATTTTCCTTATTGATTTAGAAGGGCTTCTGAAGCGACTTAGCAGCAGCAGTAGCAGCTATATATTGACGGTATTGCTCTGTTGTCCATCTCTATGGTTTTTCTTTATAGGTTTTTTGAAATGTCAAATTCTCATTTTGATAGCATTAAGCTCATTCCTGCATTTACATCATAAAAAATTTGTAGATCCTACCACGAGCCAGGGGTTGTTCTAGCCCATAGGGTTGTAGCAGTGACAAATGAGATAATGGCCTCTCTCCTGGGCTTACATTCTCCTGAAAAGTGGAGGAGTCTCACAATGAACAAATAAGATATGCAAAATTCCAGATAATGATAAACCCTGAGGGGAAAGAGAGCTGGGGTGTGGAAGGGGCCAGGAGCCTGTTGTAGCCAGAGCAGAGTGAGGTAAGGACTGAGAAATGAGAGTGGGGTGCACGCCCAGTGCTGGTGTGCTGCCCGCTGCTCTCACCTGCTCAACAGAGCCAGTGTCAAGTTTTCAAGAATCCTGAGAACCAGTTGTTAAACAAAGCCATCATTACAAATTAGATTATACCTTCTAAACTTACACTCTGGTATGAACAGTCCCCATGGCGCTGGTTGTGGGGAACCTACTTGCCATGGAGATGGCAAGAGACAGATGGAAGAGACATGGGTTTGGAAGGTGGAAGAGATGGAAGAGACATGGGTTTGATCCTTGGGTTGGAGGAATCCCCTAGAGGGGAGTGTGATGGCCTGCTCTGGTATTCTTGCCTGGAGAGGGAGTTGATCACAGGGAGTTGAACACGACTGAGCCAACTTAGCACACATAAACAGTCCCCATAGCTTAAGATGCCAAATTACATTAAAATATGAACTACCTGTGACATGATATAGGTGATATCAGAAATAAGTTGTGAGAAGAGGACGTTGCACAACAAAATTCTCAAATAAAATGGAATTCATGTCCTGAGAAGTGTCTCTGTGGACTTATAGCACATGGCAGGCGGCATCTCTGCTTTTGGACTAATTTGAGTTCGCTTCTATTGCTGAACTGTCTAAACCTCATGACTCTCCACTAAAATGAGACAGCTTTCTTACTTTATCCATAAGAGGCCCTGCATAGCAGAAACCCCAATATAAAAACCAGCTACTGTTTGTTCTATAGACCATAAAAATGTCAGATAATGTAAAGATAAGTTCAAGTAATGGGCTGAGTTGAGAGCATACAAGACAGTGGAGGGAGAGCTCAGTTCTTTGCCTCAGGCAATGTTTGGGCATCTTAAAAAGAGTTATAGGCAATAATGAATAAGGGGAATCTGAGTGGTTACTACCTGAAAGTTATATTGTACATTAACAATACATCAATGAAAAAAAGGGTTTATTCTGGTCCCAGTTTCTTCTCCAATCCCCCAGTGAAGCGGACAGTGAAAATGAAAGTTGCTCAGTCGTTTCTGACTTTTGAAGCAAAGTCGCTTAGTCATATCCAGCTCTTTGTGACCCCATGGACTGTAGCCTACAAGGCTCCTCTGTCCATTGAATTTTCCAGGCAAGAGTACTGAAGTGGGTTGCCATTTTCTTCTCCAGGGAATCTTCCCAACTCAGGGATTGAACCCAGGTCTCCCACATTGCAGGCAGATGCTTTACTGTCTGAGCCACCAGGGAATTCTTAGGGACCCCACTGAGTCTACAGTCCATGGAATTCTCCAGGCCAGAATACTGGAATGGGTATTTCCCTTCTCCAGGGGATCTTCCCAACCCAGGTCTCCTGCATTGCAGGCAGATTCTTTACCAACTGAGCCACAAGGGAAGCCCAAAACCCAAGAGAAGGGAGCCACACCATAAAAGGGCCTGGAATCCCAAGCGATCACATAAAAAATTCTGGTCAACTGGACATTACTTGAGCAAGAACAAAATATCTATCATATTAATCCATGGAAGTTTAGAGGTTCATTTGTTCCTGGAACTCATTGTACTTTAATTAATCAGTTGTTAATATGTTTAAATCATCATTCTGAAGTAAATAAACAGTGAATATGAAAAACAATGAAGGTAAATCTACTCAGATTTCATCCCTTCCTGATTGTTTTTTCTTAGCTCTTGAAGTTCATGGTGTGCATATGTTGGAAATGCTACATGAAGGAGGGCTACTGCACATCTCTTCACAATTCAATGATGCAATGTTGGTAGCATGAAGTCAGCCATGATGTGACTACTTACAACACAGAAACCAGCAAATTCTACAAATCAAGGCCTCATTTATCATATTGTTGACTGTCTAGACTTAAAATGATAGAGAAAAATGTTTGTAACGCAGATTAAAAGTGTGTGTTTCTAGCTGCTACATTGTGAATTCCCAAAACATCAAGGAAATATTCCTCTAGTATTAAAAAATTATAATGCAGTTCAGCAAAGAAACTGTTTGTTTCACTGATGAGCAGGTGGAAGTCCAGCATGTATTTTCATTGTTTCAACTTCTTGTTACTCATTGATATTTTGGAACTGTGTTGATTCATCAGTTGCAGCTATAATTTTGCTAAAGATCCAAGAGTTTGGCACACACACACACATAAAAAAACAATATGAGCAATCTGTGAATATCAATTTGATATATGGGATTTGCAATGAAGGATACTGTATAGTTCATTGCATTCACAAATGTACACTACACATCTTTTATATCACTAAAATTTATAATAAAATTATGAATGTATGTGCATACATTTGTTTCCTTTGGTTGTTGAACATTTGCCTGCACATCAGTAGAGCCAGCTCCAGAGCGTCTGGGAGACATGGTGAACCAAGGTAAAGATATTTATTCTATTTTTTAAAATTAATTTAAATCTTTATTCTATTTTACAATACTGTAATGATTTTGCCATACATTGACATGAATCAGCCACAGCTGTACACGATCTCCCAATGCTGAAGCCCCCTCCCACCT
>SJYC01063675.1:0-15830 GCA_006408675.1 Madoqua kirkii
TTTCTCTAATAATGAGCGATGTTAAGCATCTTTTCATGTGCTTATTAGCCATCTGTATGTCTTCTATGGAGAAATATCTGTTTAGGTCTTTTTCCCACTTTTTGATTGGGTTGTTTGTTTTTCTAGTGTTGAGTTGTATGAGCTGCTTGTATATTTTAGAAATTAATCCTTTGTCAGTTGTTTCACTTGCTATTATTTTCTCCCATTCTGAGGGTTGTCTTTTCACCTTGCATATAGTTTCCTTTGCTGTGCAAAAGCTTTTAAGTTTAATCAGGTCCCACTGTTTACTTTTTTTTTTTTGCAATCATTACTCTAGGAGATGGGTCATAGAGGATCTTGCTTTGATTTATGTCACTGAGTTTTCTGCTTATGTTTTCCTCTAAGAGTTTTATAGTTTCTGGTCTCACATTTAGGTCTTTAATCCATTTTGAGTTTATCTTTGTTTATGGTGTTAGGAAGTGTTCTAATTTCATTCTTTTACATGTAGCTGTCCAGTTTTCACAGCACTGTTTATTGAAAAGGCTATCTTTGCCCCATTGTGTATTCTTGCCTTCTTTGTCAAAAATAAGGTACCCGTAGGTTCATGGGTTTATTTCTGGGCTTTCTATCTTGTTCCATTGGCCTATATCTCTGTTTTTATGCCAGTACCATATTGTCATAATGACTGTAGCTTTATAGTGTAACCTGAAATCAGGAAGCTTGATTCCTTCAGCTCCACACTTCTTTCTCAAGACTGCTTTGGCTATTCAGGGTCTTTTGTGTTTCCATATGAATTGTGAAATTTTTTGTTCTAGTTGTAAAAATTGTCATTGGCAATTTGATAAGGATTGCATTTAATCTATAGATTGTATTTGGTAGTATAGTCATTTTCACAATATTGATTCTTCCTACCCAGGAACATGGGATATTTCTCTATCTGTTTTTGTCATCTTTGATTTCTTTCATTAGTATCTTATAATTTTCTGTGTATAGTTATTTTGTCTCCTTAGGTAAGTTTATTCCTAGATATTTAGTTCTCTTTGTTGCAATGGTGAATGTGCTTACTCATTTTTTAAACAGAATCTTAATGTCCTTTTCTAATAAGAAATTAATATGTGTATAACTGTGGGAAATTATTTAATTTCTTGTGTTTATATTTTCTTACCCATAAAGTAGGGTTAATAGAGATATTTTCTTTAATGGATTAAGTGCATGTGCAAGGAGGTTCATGTGTGTGCATGCCTGAGCATGTTTGTGCATGAGTATATTCATGTATGTGATGCACTATATGTATGAGCTTGTGTGTATGTGTGTATGTTCACATATTTGCATGTGCTCACATATATGAATGTGCATTCACATAAATATGTTTGTGTGTCCATGAATGTGCACGTGTGTGTGTGTCTACATGTGTGTGATGCAGCTCAAGAGTTACCTGCTGTTGGCCAGGAGACTACATGAAGACGCTTGCAGAGAAGCCTCTACAGGGACCAGTTTTACAATGCTGCAGACCAATCTGAACTGTTCACCTGGTTCCTTCTGTTTGTTCCTCTATTTAATGGTTTTATTTTGGCTGCTTATTTTTATTTTTCTAATTCAAAAGATGTTATTCCATCCCTATATAGTCCCTTCCTCATCTCTTGCCTTAGTTAATATACAGGCTTATTAATTTATCTCCCTGCCTCTAGCTGTGATCACCTCCAAATGTCTACAGTGTCAAGGGTGATTATTCTAAAGTCCAGAGCTCATAGAACACGCCTACTCCAAACTACTTATTGATTTTCCTTTGCCTACATATGATGTTCCAGTCCCTCAGCATCTCCTCACACCTATACACTCTCCCCAACTCCCAGGTTCCCTTGCACATGTCCATGTTTCATGGACACTATCTTCCCCCTCTCCCAAATTCTGGTTTATTTGGATAAAACTAAGTCAGCCTTCTCTGAAGCCCCTCTACCCCCCCGCTCTGTCTTAATGGGGGAGCCCTCCTCTTTATTGGCTCACAGGATGCCTACCCTCATTCCTCATGGACACTAGCCTAAGAGTGTACATGGTTTGCTAAATTCCATAGAATTTAATAATTGGCAGAAGGGGATTGGAATGTGGGCCTCTAAACTGGAGCCCCAGTGATGGTTAATTCAAAACTTGGCACCTTCCCTGACAGATTGTGACATTAAAAATCTGGATTATGAGGTTCTGATGCTCAGGTGCAGAAAATATTGTCTCCTGCCCCACTCCTCCCACCCTGCTCATTGAATGCTCTGCCAGGTTCCAGCAAAAGAAGGAGACTCACACACTCATAAGAGGAGGTAGGTGGAGGTGACAGGGTCCCCACTGTAATGAACAGTGGGCTTGGATGAACACTGGGGAAGGTTAAAGGTGATGTCCCAGATGGTTCCACTGAAAACTACATTTCGCCCACTTAATTCAGGAAGCTCTACAGGCTGAGTCAGACTGGAACAATTAGAGCCAAGGGTATCCCTTAGGAGAATGTTAACAGTGCAACTCAGCAAAGATTACTCCAGGAGCTCTTTATTATGCCACCTTCAAGCCTTGGGGAGGATGGTCTTTGTGCGTTATGCTCAAGAAATAGTTTGCTCTCTCTGTCTCTGAGCCAGAAATAATTTCTGTTTCTTGTCTAGTCATAATCATAATAAGTTAGAAAAGATTAACTTTACCAGAAACTGTAATTGACTCCAATCCTGTGCTGAGTTCAGATTCCATGTAACAGCGACTTTTAAGCTACTAAAGGTGTTCAAATGATTACCTTTGGGGGAGAGTATTGGAAGAGGGCTGGTGAATTAATGACTTAACATATAAGAAAAACTCACATTTGAAATGCACTTTTCTGGGATGCATATTAACTCATTTTCACCCTTGCCACACCCCACTAAAGTAGGCTGGAAGGGACTGTGAGAGTCAAGACATAGAAGCCTCAGGACAGAGTGATAACACCATAGGTTTCTGGACATTGGCTTAAATCTGAGTCTGAGCTCTGCCCTTTTATAGGTGTGATCTGGGGCAAGTCACCCAACTATGTAGCCACCTTTCTAAAACAGGCATGAAAAGGACAGTTATCAGGCTTGAATGAGACAGTGCCTGACCTTGGAAAAACATCCCATGTATGTCCTGCATTATTCCTAAGGGTTTGTACCAGGTCACATAACAGTAGATGATAAGGTAGAATTTGAATCTGGATCATTTAAATTAAAATTTGTTAGTTAACATATGTAATTAGAATTCTCTAACGTCAACTTTCCCTCTCATTTCTTGTTTTTCAAAATCTTTATTTATTCATCAAACATTTATTGACAACTTTGACTATACTGGCCAGGTTCTTGTGGGAAAGAGATGAAGTACACACAGATACATTCTTAGAAAGGTTTCCATCTGAGAGACAGAGAGACAGTCACCCAAATGCATGGTAACTTCACAGTATCTGTGATGGAGGCCTACCTAGGGTTTAGTGGATGCTGAGCCTATGGAGGCCAAATCAGTGAACTGTAACTATTGGCCAAAGACATAGATGGATATGGGTTTAGAAGGCTGAGTTGGAAGGAATGAGGGGTAAAGCTAGTGGATAGGGATGGGGGGCTTTTCTGGCGGCATTGTCAACTTGGCATTGATGAATGGTTTGTGTGTGGTACAAGTGTGTCTGGGGCATGGAGAGAGGGCCATGGAAGGCATGAGGCCAGAGGAGCAGGAGGAGATCAGTCCATGAAAGGTCTCCCAAGTCCTGCTGGGAGGGGTTGACTTGCTGTGAAGTTTACATTTTACTCTATAAGGAGAGAGAATCACTGAATGGATTTTTAACATCAGTGCCATCTTCCAATGAAGGTTATGGAAAGTTTCAGAAGGAAGCAATATGAAAGATGAATCACAGAGTGAGGAGGTGAGGCCAGGGAAATTATCAAGGGACCGGTGTGCAAGCAGGGTGTGCTGGACCTCAGTCCATCAGACTGGGGAGCTTCCTGGGGGGAGTCAAGAGAATGACGGGGAAAGAGGCTATGAATTCAGGGCTGGGAGTTTAGGAGATCATAAATGGGAAAGTTCTTAGTCATCACAAAATCCAGGGTGGGGCCACAAAACTGGCTGCAGGAGTGGAGTGTGAAAGATGTTATGATAAAGAAGACGAGGCTTTGAAGCTGATGCTAGATGTTTCATTAACAGAGACATAGAAATCACCAGAACAATGGTGGACTTGAAATAGAAATACAAAATGGAAATCAGGTGCTGATGTCTTAATGACCTTTGGGTCAGTGAACAGCAGCAAAAGTAAACGTAGAGTAAGAAGTAAATGAGACCCAGCTGTCCACAAATTTCCATGGTGAAGAGTCATTGTAAAGTAAGAATAAGTAAGAAATGCATTCCCAAGACTGGCTCTGGACCCCAAGAGGGTTGGTTAGGATGTGTGAAGATGAGCTGCCTCCCATGAGAAAATGTCTGGGATGTTGTATTTTTGTATGAAGCGGAGAAGGCAATGGCACCCCACTCCAGTACTCTTGCCTGGAAAATCCCATGGATGGAGGAGTCCGGTGGGCTGCAGTCCATGGGGTTGTGAAGAGTCAGACAGGACTGAGTGACTTCACTTTCACTTTTCACTTTCATGCACTGATGAAGAAAATGGCAACCCACTCCAATGTTCTTGCCTGGAGAATCCCAGGGAGGGGGGAGCCTGGTGAGTTGCCGTCTATGGGGTCACACAGAGTCGGACACAACTGAAGTGACTTAGCAGTAGCAGAGGGGCATATTTTAGATGAGATGAGGAAGGCGTGGGCTGACTGAAGAGATTGAGGCTACGAGAAAATATGTTTATAATAAGCTGGAGGTTCCAGAGGCCTCCCCAGAGGAGTAGAAGTGAAGCTAGCAGTTAAATCAGAAGGAGAAAGATATGCCTCAACTGGGTTTATTGCTGTGGTGGCTAGCTTAAGACTGCTGCATTTGACTGACCTCAACTTCCTTTATTTAAAAAAGACTTTTTCTTTTTAATGTAGATCATTTAAAAAATCTTTCTCGAATCGGTTACAATATTGCTTCTGTTTTTCATGTTTCAGAGTTTTGGCTGTGAGGCACGTGGGATCCTAACTCCCTAAACTGAAATTGAACCCATGCCTTCTGCATTGAAAGGTGAAGTCTTAAACGTTGGACCGTCAGGGAAGTCCCACCCTCCTTTTTGAAATTCTTTTCTTTGTTGTCTTCCCAGCACTATTCCTTTCTGGTTCACTGATGGTCTCTCAGGCTGGTCTCATGTATTTGCATTCACTAAATATTTATTGAAAAACGTCTTTGTGCACCTGGCCCTTTCTCCACAAGCGCTCTTTAGTTTTCCCTTTTTGTGACACTGACTCCCTTTTGAGAACTGTAAATGTTCTTGGGGCTTCAGTACTCACCCACACATGGAATTCTACACCCAATTGCATTTCACTCATCCCTGCCAACATCTCCACCAGGACATCAGGTGCCCAGTACCCTCCAGAGTGCGAGGGTCCCTGCTCTGCCCATAAGGGCTCAGGGCTGTATCTCCCTGAAGTGAAGTGTTCCCTCTCTCCATGCGTAGCATCCCACCCAGACCCCCTAAAGCGTGGGAAAGATATAGATAAGATGTAAATGGGAAGGATATAAATTTCAAGAGGTTGAGATTTTATCTCTTTTTCACCACTGCATCCACAGTACCTGAAACAACAGTGTCTAGAATGTGACAAGTGCTCAGTAAATACTTGCTGCATGATAAATGAACAGATTCTTGGTGTCCCTCTCCATCACTGCTTACATTCCATGAGACACAGATTCTCTCAGTTCTATCCTAAGCCCATGTCCTCCTTCTCATGCTTGATTGTCCTTTCATAATTCAGGCTGCATAGTTTTCCTACTGTTTTCCCTTCCTGAACCCCTGCCAGGCAAGTCTGCAGCAGTCTATGCTCTGCACTGCCACCAGACTGATTTTAAAAAATGATAGTAATTTAAAAAATAATAGCTCAAAATTGTGGAGCACCTAGAAGTAAGTACTTTACCCTCCACAGAATACCATGAAATATTGTTCTCCTTAATAAGACCACACAACATTAGATCCTTTTGGTTGGCAATTCCTACAGAGCATTCACAGAATAGAAGTTCCTGAACATACCCTGAAAAAGAAGTTTCCATGATCAGATATGCCTAGAAAAATCAAATATGCGATCCCTGTCTTGAGGAATCACACTGCATATGAGAGTGATAACAGATTAGATAATTCCTAAAGTAAACATAAAATATAAAAATGTTTAACTTTGCTAAATTCAGTACCTGCTCCCTTGTTTTTTTAAAAACAAAATCTTTTTCTATGTAATTCCATTAATAACCAATGAAGTTGACATTTTGTGAAAAACTATTTAGGAAATACAGAATGAGGCTGTGTTAAAGTGGGTTTATCTTTACCAAAAATACATAAGACATTTTTAGAAATTCCACTTGGGCAGATAAAAGTTATAAACATAAGCTCATTGATCACATTTAATGTTGAGATGAGGCTGGCAGGAGGCATAAAGACTGGAGGACAACTGGCTACCTTAGCTTCTCGTGACTGGTGGCTGAAAAGAGTAGCATGCCCTCAAGGTTAAGCAAATGTTACGGGAAAAAAATTTAAACTTAAAGAAATGCCCCCCCCCTTAACTTAATATTTGGGAAAAGGAGAAATAAAATGCCATTATTTAATGTCAGTGATGAATAGACACTAGGAATCATCAAGTTCATAGTGGGAGGGCAAGTGCACTAGATACACACTGACCATGTCCCTGGCAGGCCCAGGACATGTGCCATGACCTTGACTTTTGGTTGTTGCCCATTTCTGGAGGACTTGGATGGATCTGTGACTGACTGTCCATGAATTCTGCCCTCAGCTTCCTTGATTCAGATATATTGTCTCATTTCATGGGACACCACTGTTAGCCCAGTATCAAAAGTCAGTGAAACAAAAGAAACTTTAGGGTATTAATAGTTTCAGGGTTTCAGTTAAGATCTTTCCACATTCCACACAGTCAGCATGTTAACTGTGTGTTTGATTTACACTAAAATTGATGCATTTTTGCTAGACTATGCTGCAGATATTTAGGCAAGGACTGTTCTAAACTCTTCAAATTGTTTACCTTATGTCAGTTGTTATAAATCTTGATAGCTTCAGATTCTTGGGTCTAAGTAATGTAAAGTTTCAAGTCTAAGAATTACTCCTAAGTTTCAAAAGGCCAAATGGTAAACTGGACATTAGTAGATTAGGAACCATATCTGTGTCTTCTGTTAAGACTGTTGCCAAATTCACACTTTGATTGTTATCCCCAGTGCTGCAAATTAATAGCAATTGAAGATGAACTATGACTGGATGAAAAAAAGGTACCAACAGGCTCAAACACAATATAACCATCTCTGTGGATCTGGAATAAAATAGAAATGCAGTGAAAGCTCAAGGCACATGCTTGTTCATCTCTGGGTCTTTCACAAAGTGCGTAAATCGACTATTGCAGCCAGGGGTAAGGTGGTTCCATTACATATTGGTACCCCATATAAGAGGAGGGGCCAGAAAAAAATAAATGAATATAATGCTAGGACTTAGGGAAGGACATCTTAGCTCATGAAAAGTTCTGAAGAAAAAACTGCCAAGAATTCTTTGCCCAGCCTGGTGGGCTCAGAGCTTATGAACCTGAGGGTGAGAGTTCAAACCTAGACTTGGCCAGAAAATGACCAAGCCACCATCATCCTTATGATTAGATCTTCTTTATCCACAGCACCACTCTGGTGCAGGGGCACTGAGCTTCCAGTATAAGACCAGAGAGTTTGTGTTGGAATTCCCCCAATGGGAGTACTGAATGAAGGCGGCTGTGAAACTGCTGCACAGAGTGAATGCTCCCAGAGCAAAGAGAGAGAGGCAAAGAAAGCTTAACAACCCAAAGTTGTCCTCTTAGAGTGAGTCTAAAATACGCCGTTCTAAACCACTTGAAGAAATTTAAAACTAATAAAGACTGCCAAAAATATTTATAAGAACAGCTATTTACTCCAGGTGAAATGTCTTTAAGAATCTGAAAAAGTAATTTGAAAAGTAGGCTTAAAAATCCTAGATAATTAGAAATATGGTAGAGTAGGAAGATCCTTAGCTCACCTCCTCCCACAGACACATCAAAACTACAACTGTATACAGAACAAGTACATCTGAGAATGACCTGAAGATGAGCAGAACAGTTTTTCTACAACTAAGACTAGAAAAAAGCCGTATCAAGATGAGTGGGAGGGGTAGAGACAGTCTAGTCAGAACCCATTTCCTTGGTTCAGTGACCCGCAAGAAGGGACTTCAAAACCATGGTGATTCCCTTTGGGGAGCCAAGGGTCCAAGCCCCACTTTGGGTTTTTAGCCCATGGGCTTGTAATGTGAGATGAGCCCCCGCAATATCTGGCTTTGAAACCATTGAGGCTAGGAGAGGAGAAAAGCTGTGGGATACTGAAGCTCTGCTCTTGAAGGGTTCACACATAAACTCATTTACTCAGAATTTCAACACAGAGGCAACACTTTGAAAAGTATCTGGATCAATAGAGGAGATGTTTGACAAATTTTAAGGTGTATGTCAAAAGGCAGGGATTTGGTGTAACTTTCTCTAAGATAGAAGAGTTGTAGGCTATCCTTAAAAACAAAAACAAAAACAAAAAAAACCTCTCCTTCACCCAGTTAGCCCAGCACTGGAGAGCAACATTCCTGTGTTTCTCCATCAACATGCATAAAACCATGTGCTCTGACCTGGCCCTGAGGACCAGGGGTTTCTGAGGATTAGCTTGACTAAACCTGTTTGTTCAGGCTAGAACTTCTGAAGTGGCTTCCATCCCACCATATACCCAGAAGGCAGCCCCAACCAACACTGGTAACCCTCCCAGGTGGCTCCTGCTCTGGGGGGGCCATTTTTGCACACCAGCATGCCTGCAGCAATCACAGTAAGACCTCTCAGGCACCTGAGCTTAAGGCTAACCATGCACATCAGGGCATATGGAGCAGTCATAACTAATCCACGGAGCTATTCCAGCCTGGAGCCAGCCATTCCCAGCAGCATATCCACAGCAATCTGAGCCCAATAATAACAGGCAGGTGCCCACAGCCTACATAGGTATATCCTGGAGTACCTGGCACTGGTGACTAAGAGGGGATGTGTCACTGAGCCTCACAGAACACCTTAACATAAGACTACTCCATCAATTCTGACAGATGTAACTGATATACCTATTAAGTAGAAACAAACACATAGTTGATCAAAATAAGTAAACAATTGAACACTTTTCAAAAAAAAGAATAAGACAAACCTCAGAAAAATAACTAAACAAAATTTGAGATAAGTAATGTATCAGATAAAGAGTATTAAAAAAAAAGAGTTCAAGGTAATAGTCATACATTTGCCTACCAAATTCAGGAAAAGCATGGGCAAGGTCAGTGGGAACTTTAACAAAGAGACAGAAAATACAAATAAGAACCAAGGAGAACTGAAGAATACAATAACTGAAATGAAAAAAATATACCAAAGGGAGTCAACAACAGATTAGAGGATGCAGAAGAACAGATCAGCAATCTGGAACACAAGGTAGTCAAAATCACCTAGTTGGAACAGCCAAAAGGAAAATAAATAAGTAAATAAATGAGAACAGTTTAAGGGATGTCTGGGATAGCATCGAGTATGCTAACATTTGAGTTATGGGAGTCCAGAAGGATAAAAGAGAGAAAAATTATCAGAAAACCCATTTGAAGAGAGAATGGCTGGAAATTCTAATCTAGCAAAAGAAACAGACTTAAAATCCAAGAAGCACAGAGCCCCAAATAAGATGAACCTAAAGAGGCTTACACTAGACACATTAGAATAAAAATGTTAAAAGTTAAAGAGATAATCTTAAAAGCAGCAAGAGGAAACAACCTAGTTATATACAAGGGAACCGCCATAAGTCTATCTGTTGATTTTTCAGCATAAACTTTACAGGCCAGAAGGTACCGGCATGATATATTCAAAGCACTGAAAGAAAGAAGCAAAACCAAAAACAAAAAAACACTTACAACCAAGAATACTCAAACAAGCAAGATTATAATTCAGAATTGAAGGAGAGATAAAAAGTTTCTCGGACTTCCCTGGAAGCTCAACTGGTAAAGAACCTGCCTGCAATGCAGGGGACCCCTGGGTTCAATGCCTGGTTTGGGAAGACCCCCTAGAGAGGAGAAAGGCTGTCCACTCCAATATTTCTGCCTAGAGAATTCCATGGACTGTATAGTCTGTGGGGTTGCAAAGAGTCAGACACAACCGAATTTCTCAACTCAGTCAAAAAGTTTCTCAGACAAACAGAAGACAGAGGAGCTATCCCCACTAAACTGACCTTACTGAAAATGTTAAAGGAACTTCCTTAAGTGGAAAAGGAAAAATCATAACAATAGATATGAAAATCATGAAAGAGAAAAACCTCCCTGGTAAAAATAAACATGAGGATAATGGATCCACCACCTATATAGGTGGTATGAAGGTTATAAGAGAAAAGTAGTAAAATCATCTGCACTTAAAATAATTACTTAGTGAGTGAAGTCACTCAGTCGTGTCTGACCCTTTGTGACCCCATGGACTATAACCTATAAGGCTCATCCATCCATGGGTTTTTCCAGGCAAGAATACTGGAGTGGGTTGCCATTTCCTTCTCCAGAATAATTACTTAAGAGATATATAAAATCAAAAGATGTAAATTATGACAACAAAACATAAATGGAAAAATAAAATGTAGTGATTTTAGAATGAGCTCAAAAGTTTAAAAAATGAGCTTAAACTTAAGCAACCACCAACTTAAAATAGACTGATATATACATAGGTTGTTACATATGAATCTCATAGTAATAACAGCTAATATACAACGTATAAAAAGAAAGGAATATAAACATAACACCAAAGAAAGTCATCAGATCACATGGGAAGAGAGCAAAGGAAGAAAGGAACAAAACAGCACTACAAAAACAACTGCAAAACAATTAACAAAATGACAGTAACTTACTTAAAATGTAAATAGACTAAATGGTCCAGTTAAAGCACATAGGAGGGCTGAATGGTTTAAAAAAAAAAAAAAAACAAAAAAAAAAACCAAGATCAATCTAAGTATTGGAGTTTCAGCTTCAGCATCAGTCCTTCCAGTGAATATTCAGGACTGATTTCCTTTAAGATGGACTGGTTGTATCTCCTTGCCGTCCAAGGGACTCTCAAGAGTCTTATCTTGAGAAGATTGAAGGCAGGAGGAGAAGGGGATGACAGAGGATGAGATAGTGGCATGGCATCACTGACTTGATGGACATGAATTTGAGCAGGCTCTGGGAGTTGGCGATGGACAGGGAAGCCTAGGGTGTTGCAGTCCGTGGGATTGTAAAGAGTTGGGCATGACGGAGAGACTGAACTGAACTGAACTGATATGCTGCTTACAAAAGACTCAGTTTAGATCTAAAGATACACACAGATTGAAGGTGAAGGGATGAAAAAAGTATTCCATGCAAATAGAAATGAAAAAATGCTTGAGTAGCAATACTCATATCATATTTGTATCATGCAAAAAAGACTTTGAAACAGAGACTATAACAAGTGACATGGAAATGGTGAAGGGATCAACCCCTCAAAAAGGATATAATGCTTGCAAATATTTATGCATCCAGTATAGGAGCACCTAAATACATAAAGCAAATATTAATAGACACAATGGGAAAAATGGACATCAATAATACAATAATGATAGGGGACTTTAATACCCCACTTACCTCTATGGATAGATCACCCAGATAGAAAATTAATAAGGAAGCATTTGTCTTAAAATGACACATATCATCACTCAATAGACACATACAGAACATTCCACTCTAAAAGAGCAGAATACACATTCCTTTCAGGTGCACATGAAATGTCCTCTAGGCTAGAACACATATTAAGCCATTAAAATTCTCATTAAAATTAAGACTGAAACCATGCCAAATATCTTTTCTGACTACAACAGTATGAAACCAGAAATCCATTATAAGAAGAAAACCATAAAAAGCACAAACATGTGGAGGCACCAGGCTACTAAACACCGGTGAGTCACTGAAGAAATTAAAGGAGCAATCAAAATAAACCTTGAGACAAAGGAAAATGGAAACACAATGATCCAAAATCTATGCGACACAGCAAAAGCTATCTAAGAAGCAGGTTTATAGAGACACAGGCCCACCTCAGGAAATGAAAAAATCTGAAATAAATAATCTAACCTCACACTTAAAGTAACTGGGTAATAAAGAAAGCCCAAATCTAGTATAAGAAAGGAAATAATAAATGTCAGAGTAGAAATAAATGAAATGGAGACTAACAAAAACAATAGAAAAGATCAATGTGATTAAGAGGTGGTTCTTTGAAAAGATAAATAAAACTGACAAAACTTTAGCCAGACTAATCAAAAGGTTCAGGGAGGTGGGATCTAAATAATAAACTCAGAAGTTAAAGAGGAGAAGTTAAAACCAGTACCACTCTCAGCAGTTATATACCAATAGTGGACAGTCTAAAAGAAATAGGCAAATTCTTAGAAACATATAACCCTTCAAGACTGAATCAGGAAGAAATAAAAATTCTGAATGGACCAATTGCTGGTAAGAAACTGAATCAGTAAGAAAAAAGAAAACAAAACTCTCTACAAACAAAAGTCCAGGACCAGAAATCTTCACAGATGAGTTCCACCAAATATATAAAGAATGATTGCCTGTCCTTCTCAAATTACTACAAAAATCTAAGAGGAAGGAATGCTTCTAAGCTCATTCTATGATACCAGCATTACTGGGATATCAAAGACAGATAAAGATATTACCAAAAAATAATTATAGGACAATGTCTTAATGAAAATAGACACAAAAAATCATCAACAAAATATTAGCCAAAAAATTCAACAATACATTAAAAAGATTAATGACACCATGATTTAAATGGGCTATATTCCAAGGATGTAGTCATGGTCTAAAATCCACAAATCAATAAGCAGTTTATATCACATTAAGGAATTGAAGGATAAAAATCATATAATCATCTCAATATATGCAGTAAAAGCATTTGGCAAATTCAACATCCATCAACAACTCTTAGCAAGGTCAGCACAGAGGAAATACACCTTGACATAATAAAGGTGGTACATGACAAACCCATAGCTGACATCACACTCGAGGTGAAAAGTTGAAAGATAGGATCAGGAACAGGACAAGGATTCCCAGGGTTGCCACTTTTATCAACATAGTTTGAAAGTCCTAGTCACAGCAATCAAATAAAAAATAGAGATCAAAGTCATCTAGATTGGAGAGGAAGAAGTAGGCTGTCCTTATTTGCAGATGATCCTATATATAGAAAACGCTAAGGACTGTGCCAATAAAACTGTTAGCACTAATAAATGAATCCAGTAAAGTCACAGGATACAAAATAATGTACAGAAATCTGTTGAGTTTCTATACACTCAAAGTGAACTGTCAGAAAGGGAAATTAAGAAAAAAGCCCCATTTATAACTGCATAAAAAACACCTAGAAAAAATTTACACAAGGAGGTGAAAGACCTGTACTCTGAAGACTAGAAGACATTGATGAGAGAAACTAAATGACACAAATAAATGGAAAGATATATATTGCTAATGAACTGGAGAGTTAATATTATTAAAATGTGCATACTATCCCATGCAATCTACAGATTTAGTGCAATTCCTAATCATAGTAGCAATGGCATGTTTCACAGAAGTAGAAGAAATAATTCTAAAACTTTTACAGAACCACAAAAGATCACAAATAGTTAAAGCAATCTTAAGAAAGGAAACAAACTGGAGGTATTATACTCCCTTATTTTAAACTATACTACCAAACTACAATAATTAAAACTGTATGCCACACACACACACATACACACACACACACACACACACACACACACACAGAGCAGTGCAACAGAAATGAGAGTCTGGAAATAAATCCACATATATATATGGACAATTAATTTATGGCAAAGGAGTTAAGAACATACAATGGTGAGAAGATAGTCTCTTCAATTAACAGTGTTGGGAAAACTGGACAACCTCATGCAAAAAAATAAAACTAGCCCACTATCATATACAAAAATGATAATAGATTAAAGACTTGAATATAAACTCTGAGGCTATAAAAGTCTTAGAAGAAAATATAGGCAGAGACCTTTTTGACATTGGTCTTAGAGAAGTTTTTGATCGCTTTTTTTTCTTTTTTTAAATTTATTTATTTTAATTGGAGGTTAATTATTTTACAGTACTGTATTGGTTTTGCCATACATCAACATGAATCTGCCACCAGGGGAACAATAACAAAAATAAACTAATGAGACTACATCAAACTAAAAAAAGTTTTTGCATAGTCAAGGTAACTATCAACAAAATGAAAGAGAAACTTGCTGTGTTGGAGAAGATATATCCCAATAAGGGGTTAATAGCCCTTACTATTGTGTATATATAAATAACACATACAATTTAACATAAGAAACATCAAGTCAATTTAAAAATAGATAGAGAACCTGAGTAGACTTTTTCCAAAGAAGACGTGCAGATGGCCAACAGACACATAAGAGGTGCTCCAGATCACTATCAGGGAAATATAAACCAAAGCCACAATATATCACCTTACCCCTGTCAGAATGCTATCTCTAAAAAGAGACTAAAGAGCAAGTTTTGATGATGAATGTGGAGAAAAGGGAACCCTCATGCACTGTTGGTGGGACTGTAAGTTGGTGTAGTCACTATGGAAAACAGTATGGAGGTTCCTCAAAAAATTAAAAATAGAACCGCCTTATGACACAGAAATGCCACCTTTGAGCATTTACTTGAAGAACAAAAAATAATAAATTAAAAGGTGTTGTTATTTAGTTGCTAAGTCATGTCCAACTCTTTGCAACTCCATGGACTGCAGCATGCCAGGCTTCCCTGTCCTTCACTATCTCCCAGAGTTTCTCAAACACATGTCCACTTAGTCGATGATGCCACCCAACCACCTCAACCTCTGTCACCCACTTCTCCTTCTGCCTTCAGTCTTTCTCAGCATCAGGCTCTTTTCCTATGAGCTGGCTCTTTGCATCATATGGCCAAACTATTGAAGTTTCAGCTTCAGCATCAGTCCTTCCAATGAATCTTCAGGGTTGATTCCTCTAGGACCGACTTGTTTGTATGCATCCTTAGATCAAGGCAGCATTATTTACAGTATCCTAGATATGGAAGTGCCCATCAATAGACAAATGGGTAAAGAAGATGTCATGTGTGTATACATAACACACACACACAGAGTGTAATATTACTCTGCCATGAAAAAAAATCTTGCCATATGTGACAACATGAATGGACTTAAAGGGTATTATGTTAAGCAAAATAAGTTAGAGAAAGACAGATGCCATATGATTTCACTTGCATGTGGAATCTAAAAATCAAAACAAATGAACAAACAAAACAACACAAAGACAGACTCATAGATACAGACAACAAACTGGTAGTTGCAAGGGAGGAGGAGGTAGAGGTTGGGCAAAATAGACAAAGGAGATAAATATAAATTTCTGCTTATAAAATGAAAGTGATGAGTATGTAATGCACAGCATGGAGAATATGGTCAATAATATTGCAACAACGTCATATGTGACAGATGGTTACTAGACTTACTATAGAGATCAATTTGTATGTAATTAAATGTGGAATTACTATATTGTACACCTGAAACTAATATAATGTAGTATATCAACTATACTTAAAAAAAGGAAAAAAGTGAGATAATTAAAACATAATTACATTAGAAAAAAGAAGTTACAAAACAAAGCCAGTAAAGTGAAACAAG
>SJYC01063676.1:0-58181 GCA_006408675.1 Madoqua kirkii
AACGGTAAAAATCAAATGCAAATATTAAAAAAAACCCTATAATCAATGAAATAAAACTCAATGGATAAGATGAATTCTAAACTGGATATATTGATATCTGAAGAAAAATAAAATGAATTGGAAATGGCACTGAGGAATATATCAGAACACAGAAAAAAAAGTATGCAAAAATAAGAAAAGTATAACCAAAATACATGTCAGTTTAATATTATTCAATAGCATTTCATAGTGATTTCAGGAGAAAATAGAAGTCAGAGCAGAGAAACAACCATTGAGGAGAAAAGGGCTAAGACATCTTCAGAATCAGAGAAAGATATGAGTCATAAGAGCTAATATACCTTTAAAGTCACTCAATATATCAACAAATTTGGAAAATTCAGCAGTGGCCACGGGACTAGAAAAGGTCAGTTTTCATTCCAATCCCAAAGAATGGCAATGCCAAAGAATGCTCAAACTACTGCACAATGGCACTCATCTCACACGCTAGTAAAGTATGCTAAAAATTCTCCAAGCCAGGCTTCAGCAATACGTGAGCCATGAACTTTCAGATGTTCAAACTGGATTGGCAGAGGAACCAGAGATCCAATTGCCAACAATGCTGGATCATGGAAAAAGCAAGAGAGTTCCAGAAAAACATCTATTTCTGCTTTATTGACTATGTCAAAGCCTTTGACTGTGTGGATCACAATAAGCTGTAGAAAATTCTGAGAGACAGAAATATCAGACCACCTGACCTGTCTCTTGAGAAACCTGTATGCAGGTCAGGAAGCAACAGTTAGAACTGGACATGGAACAACAGACTGGTTCCAAATAGGAAAAGGAGTACTTTAAGGCTGTATATTCTCACCCTGCTTATTTAACTTATATGCAGAGTACATCATGAGAAATGCTGGGCTGGAGGAAGCACAAGCTAGAATCAAGATTACCCGGAGAAATATCAATAACCTCAGATATGCAGATGACACCACCCTTATGGCAGAAAGCGAAGAAGAAATAAAGAGCCTCTTGATGAAAGTGAAAGTGGAGAGTGAAAAAGCTCATCATTTAGAAAACTGAGATCATAGCATCCAGTCCCATCACTTCATGGGAAATAAATGGGGAAACAGTGGCTGACTTTGTTTTTCTGGGCTCCAAAATCACTGCAGATGGTGATTGCAGCCATGAAATTAAAAGATGGTTACTCCTTGGAAGGAAAGTTGTGACCAACCTAGACAGCATATTGAAAAGCAGAGACATTACTTTGCCAACAAAGGTCCATCTAGTCAAGGCTATGGTTTTTCCTGTGGTCATGTATGGATGTGAGAGTTGGACTATAAAGAAAGCTGAGTGCTGAAGAATTGATGCTTTTGAACTGTGTGTTGGAGAAGACTCTTGAGAGTCCCTTGGACTGCAAGGAGATCCAACCAGTCTATCCTAAAGAAGATCAATCCTGGGTGTTCATTGGAAGGACTGATGCTGAAGCTGAAACTCCAATACTTTGGCCACCTGATGTGAAGAGGTGACTCATTTGAAAAGACCCTGATGCTGGGAAAGATTGATGGCAGGAGGAGAAGGGGACAACAGAGGATGAGATGGTTGGATGGCATCACTGGCTCAGTGGACATGAGTTTGGGTGAACTCCGGGAGTTGCTGATGGACAGGGAGGCCTGGCATCCTGTGGTTCATGGGGTCGCAAAGAGTTGGACACGACTGAGCGACTGAACTGAACTGAATATCTTTAGAGTGTTTCAAAATAGAGTCCACTCTGAGGCATACAATAGGAAACTGGAACATGAGGGTACAAGAGAACCTCAGAATTTAACAAAGAGAAAAGGAAGAGCTAGAGGTAAACAACAATCAGATTGACAGCAGATTTCTTCTCAGCAAATAGAGATGCTGGAATAAAATTATATACTTACAGTACTGAAGTGCCAGACTTTTTTTATTGTACACCACAGCCAACTTTCACTTGAGATAAAAGGCAAAATGATGACACTTTGAGACATCAAAAATGAAGACAATTCGCCAAACACATTTCACTACTCATAAAAAATAGGGAAATAAAAAAAATCTTAACAGGAGCACTTTAAATAGAGAAGGAAAGTCAGCCATGAAAGAAAGCATGGGACAAGAGAAACATGGAGAATAGTAAGCTAAGCACATGAACATAATAAAATGATCACTATAGAAAATAATATGCTGCTGCTGCTGCTGCTAAGTCACTTCAGTCCTGTCCGACTCTGTGTGACCCCATAGACGGCAGCCCATCAGGCTTCCCTGTCCCTGAGATTCTCCAGGCAAGAACACTGGAGTGGGTTGCCATTTCCTTCTCCAATGCATGAAAGTAAAATGTGAGAGTGAAGCTGCTCAGTCGTGTTCGGCTCTTAGCGACCCCATGTAATATAGCAGAGTAAAATAAACTCTAAAATTCTATGTTTTTAGAAAGGAAGATAGCTAGTAATGTTGAATAATTTAGTATTTTATTATAAATTATGAATGTTAAGTAGTTTGTACAGTTCCATATTATTTGTTGGCTTTCGTTTTCCTCTTTTTTTTAAGTGTATGCTTTCACATTTATAGTATACATCTTTTACTTACCACAGTCTCTTCAAGTAATATTGAAAAGAGTGAAAGTGTTAGCTGCTCAGTCATATCCGACTCTGCGACCCCATGGACTGTAGCCCGCCAGGCTCCATTGTCCATGGAATTCTCCAGGCAAGAATACTGGAGTGGGTAGCCATTCCCTTCTCCAGGGGATTTTCACCTGGGAAGCCACCAGGGAAGCTTTCAGCTAATACTGTGTGCATGTATGCTAAGTTGCTTCAGTCCTGTCTGAGTCTTTGTGACTTCATGGACTGCAGCCCACCAGGCTCCTCTGTCCATATGATTCTCCATCAAGAATACTGGAGTGGGTTGCCATGCCCCACTCCAGGGGATCTTCGCAACCCAGGGATTGAACCCTCAGCTCATTGTTTCCTGTATTAGCAGGGTGCTTCTTTACCACTAATGCCACCTGGAAGCCCCAAGTAATATTATATGACTTCAAACATAGTATAATAATTTTTTCCTTACAACAGTAATTTTCTACTCCTCCTCTCTTGTTCTTTGTGTTCATGTTATCCTTATAAAATATTATAACACTACAATTCACTGATATTACTTTTTGCTTGCAATCTCTTATCTACTAAAGGGAATTCTTAAAATAAGAAAAAAGAATCGCATTTACCAAGGTATTCATTTCTTGTTGCTGCCATCACAAATTATAATAAACTTTGTGGCTTAAAAAATTATTTTCTCAGAGTTCTGGAATCCAGAAGTCTGAAATCAAGGTTCCCTCTGGGGATCCTGGGGGAGAGTCCATTGAATGCCTCTCTTTTCGTTTCTTGCGGCTGCCTGCCATCCTGTGTCCCTTGGCTTGTAACTTCATTCCTCCACTCTCTGCCTCTGCCTTCCTCTGCGTGTCTGTGCCTCTTCTTGTGCCCAACTTCCCTTTGCCTGACTCTTACAAAGGATTTAGGGCATACTCAAATTATCCAAGATGATCTCATCTTGAAATCCGTAGCTTAATGACACACTTCCCAGATAAAGTACAGTCACAGGTTCCAGGAACTAGAATGTGGATATATCTTTTTTTGGAGACCACCATCAACCCACCAACATCATGAAGATGTGAAGGAATGAGGATCATCACAAGTTGTTGATGAGAATACGTTGTCAATTGAGGGATTCCTTGGTGGTCCAATGGTAAAGAATCCATCTGCCAATGCAGTTAACCCTGGAGATGAAGGTTCGATAGCTGGATCAGGAAGATCCCCTGGAGGAAGAAATGGCAACCCTACTCCAGTATTCTTGCCTGGAGAATCCCATGGATAGAGGGGCCTGGGGAGTTAGAGTCTATAGGGTCGCAAAAGAGTCGAACAGGACTGAGCAACTAAGCACAGATGCACTCCTAGTAAAGATACATAATATTAATAATTCCTTTCTTGTATCAGAGAACACACACCCATACTCACACATGCCACAGAGGTGTTTCCCAAATTCAGGAGTCTCAGTCCAAGTAATGGGTCAGGTACTTTCTCCAATCCTCCTCCTGCCGACAGGGGACCCAGGGAAAGCTTTGCTCTGATGTTTGTGCCTCTCCCTACCATTCTATTTTATTCTCACTGATTTTAACAGGAAACGGCCCTAAATTAGGTACCGCTATTTTTCTACTCTTCACTCAGTCCCTGTTGCAAAGCTCTCCAAATGGACTCGGAGATGCCCTGGGACTACTGGGGTTAACAGGGAGCCCTGGGCAGATTTTTAGCACAGTCCCTCCTTCCTTGAGCTAGTTAGTTCAAGGGGATTTCTGTAAACAGAGATTCCTTAAAGCAGGGTCCATCTGGCCATTATTACCCAGAACAGAGCTGTCAGATACAGCATTGTTTGGGAACACTGAACTGGATGAATGAGGTGGTATAATTGGGCCCTGATCCAGTCTTGAATCCCACAGCAGGAAAGGAGGGCCTTTCATCCTCCTGCTGCCCCGCCTCCTCACCCTCACTTGCTGGGAGACACCAGCAGTGCTGTCAAGGGAGCCCGGCCCAGAAAAGAGAGCTTGCAGACGAGATCTGAGGCCCTTTAAAGACCTTGCATCTAACAGAGGAGGATTTCCTATAACTGGCAGGAGACAGATGCACCGGCAGGCTCAGTGAGAGACATCAGAGAAGGGGGCTGTCCCCTGTGATGAGGGCTTTCTGGGATGAAGGAGGAGGAACAAGCCTGCAGGCGCCAAGGCTCGCTGTGTGTCCCAGGCCCAGGCTGACAGCCGGGCCATGGACTCCCAGGGTTCCTTCAAGGTCGAGCTGGTTGGGGGCGGGGGTGGGGGTGGAGCCCTCACAGCATACTTGGCCCCGAGGGAAAAGGATTGGCACGGGTCACACGTAGGGAGAGCAACCAAGCTGGGCATGGCTGCCTAAGTAATAAAGACAGGCTGAGTTTCTATGAAGGACATTCCTCTCTCGTTCCTGCCCTCAGATCTTAGTCTCCCGCTGCAGGGAGCTGAGAAATGTGTCCAGCTCTGCGCTGCTGATAACCCAGTGTCAGGAGAGACCTGACATCCTCCCCTACCGTAAATCCCTGCTCTGCTCACCTCTCCCCATCTGGCGGACTTTCTCACTACAGATTCCTTCCTGTCATTCATCTCAGATCCCAGCATCCCATCAGTCTACCTGCTTGATGTCCCCTGATGCAACATAGTAGGTGGGTGGGGGCAGCATTGCTGTACTCTGTCCTAGGGGATCTTGGGAAAGTGCGTGAATGAAGATACCGCAAGGTCAGCTCTATGTCTCAGGGTGGCTCCAGGCCTTTGCTCTAGGTTCCCCCACCTTCTCTGACGGGGATGACTGCTGACAGCATCTGGACAGGCCTTGCTCTCTGGTGCATCTAGGGACCGCTTCTCGCCACGCACAGATGACTCAGCTGTCCCTGCCCCCACGTGCCCCACATCCTCACACCCACGCTGACTTCTGTTTCCACTTGGAATGAAGCCCAGCCTCCTCAGGGAGGTTCACAGGGCCCTTCACACTGGCGACCACGCAGTTCTTCAGCACTGGCTTGCACACTGTGCGCAGCCTCTTGGGTCTCTCAAGGTCAATGTGGAGCTGAGGATGCAAATACCTCGGAACCTGGAACCTGTGCCTGTTGATCCCTCTGCCTGGGCTTCTCTTTCTGGCACCACCCCCTTCACACATCTGGGTTGAGATCCATCCTTCAGGTACCCTCTCCTGGTTAACACACTCATTCTGAATGAGGAAACCTCGGTTTTGAGAGGACTCCACCTTAGGTTCTTCCAACCTCAACACCAAACTGTGGCCCTTGACACCAAGACACTGCTCTTCATTTGTAAGGACACCACTGTCCTGGCTCAAGCTTCTCTCCCAGACCTGCTGCGTCACCCATGAAAGGGGTTGTGAAGCTTCTGAGCTGCCCCGGCCAGTGTGTTCCTGCTGCCCGGGGCACTGGGAAAGGTGGTCCATGCACTTCAGGTTTCTTTTTTTTTCTTTTCAAAAAACCTTTACTTCTATCAATATTTGATGAGGGTAATCTCAAAGACTTGTTTAGTATGATCTGCACATAAGGAGCCCTTCCAAGTATTATCACGCTCGGGGTATAATTACATTCAAATCCTGAGACACTGTTGCTAGGTTACTGTTGCTGAGGTTCCTCTGACTTCCATGCTTGAGGTGCTGTGATTCCCCCTTGTGATGTTAGGGGCAGGGGACCAGCAGGGTAGAGCTCCTCGTGGCCCTTAGTGAAGATGAGACTCTGGGGTCTCTCGTGTGGTTGAGAGAGAGTGTGTGTGCCCATGGGGCATCTCCCCCACCTCCCCAGGTGGGGCGGGAGGTGCAGATCACATGGTTACTGCGGGCAAGATTAAAGAGGTGGGAAAGGATAAAAGAGGGCAGTTACTGCCTCGAGAGACTCCCATCGAGGAATTATCTCCAAGTCTTCTCCCCTCCCAATTCTTCCTGAAAACTGAGCACACATCTTGCATCCTCCGAGGGCCTCAAGTGCAGTTCCGTTCTGACGGCAGGAGGCTGCCCTTGTCCAAGGACACAGGCAGCTTCTGAGGGGTGAACACCTGCCTTCCGGGCGGAGCAGCAGCAGAGTAGATGGAGGAAAATCAGGATGAGGAGCGGAAGCCCACCCCTCTCCTCGGGAGGCTCCCTCACAAGGCCGTCTTGTCTGAACTGGTGAGGGGTGACTGGGGAGTTGGACCTGCGCTGTGTGTGCTGGTGCCTTTGTGGTGTGGGATTAGGGCCAAGAGGCTTTCAGATTCACATTTGTAAAAGGTCTCAAATGTAGACTTGTGCTGTTACTCCCAAGTGAGGCTAAGTGGACAAGTATGCCTCCTTTGTGTGTGTGTGTGTTTCTTGCTTTCTTTTTGACACAAAGGCGTCAACTTGTTAAATGTAACACTTTAAAATAGACCACTCTGTTTTGGCATTTACATTTCTTTTCAATCAGCCAGTGCCTTTCAGAAGTGGCCTGTGTCCACCACCCTCGTCTACCTCTGAAGGCCTAGTTTAACTTCTCCCTGCACGCCCCTGGCACCTTGCAGTAGATTGCTAATCCATGGATGCCTTTGTGGCCACACGTTGATTAATGGCTGGTCGGCCCAAACCCACACTGGCCAAGAGGCTTTCAGATTCACATTTGTAAAAGGTCTCAAATGTAGACTTGTGCTGTTACTCCCAAGTGAGGCTAAGTGGACAAGTATGCCTCCTTTGTGTGTGTGTGTGTTTCTTGCTTTCTTTTTGACACAAAGGCGTCAACTTGTTAAATGTAACACTTTAAAATAGACCACTCTGTTTTGGCATTTACATTTCTTTTCAATCAGCCAGTGCCTTTCAGAAGTGGCCTGTGTCCACCACCCTCGTCTACCTCTGAAGGCCTAGTTTAACTTCTCCCTGCACGCCCCTGGCACCTTGCAGTAGATTGCTAATCCATGGATGCCTTTGTGGCCACACGTTGATTAATGGCTGGTCAGGCCCAAACCCACACGTTTGTGTTTAGTGCACTCCTGAGTCAGTACCACTGGCCTTGGGGAAGAAAAAAGGAAATAAAGCCCAGGCAGATAGGTTTGGGATGGAGCTGAGTACTGGGTTTGCATTTTCTGACTTGGCTGCCCGATTTATTTCCCACTGGCCTTAGAAGCGTGCTGGATTAAACTGCATTTCCCATTGCAAATTTTAAATAAGGTGGATGATACAGTAGGCATTGCTATCCACAGTCCCCTGGGTATAGCTGCAAATATGCTTTTAAACCTCAGAGCAATTTCCCCAGTCATCACCAAGCAATAATTGCTATTAAAAAGAATATATACCACACACACACACACAATCCTTATAGCTCAGCAATGGGGAATATTGATTGTTGTCAATTTTTAATGCAAAAAATAATTAAAGACTTAGCTGTTCAAAATATTTACAAACAGATTTACTGCAAGCATTTATCTTCAACACCACAAGCAAGATCTAGAGATAATTCCTTGGGACATTAGCTGAGTAAAACACATTTTGTTTCAACAGTAAAAGTTTCTGAGCCTCATATTAGAAGATGTATGGAGGACAGACTTTCCCCAGTCACTGAAGTTAGCTAAGTTGGAGAAGGGTGATTCTCCACAAAATGGCAGAGGACTCTTGGATTCTTCCAAATGACATCAGAGAGTGAGAGGGTGAGGCAGCATTGGTTAATCATGGGGATTTTTGTTTTAAAGACTCACACATATGATCCTTCTGGTTGTCAATTGGCTTATTACCAACAAGAAGAGCCACTGCTGGTTTTGCTGACCCCAGAGCCTTGTCTCATTCTGCTCAGAAAGTCATCCCACTCTTCTGAGAGAGGGTAAGGTAACACAGAAATACCATCTTTATCACCCAGGAAAACAGAACCTAGACCAGATAGCTTAACCAACAGAGTTTGCTAAAGGGAAGACAGTTACAGTGGGATTGAAAAAACTGAAAACGGGATGCTGAGAAAACCTAGAGATTAGCAAGAGAAAACCATTGCCATACCCCAGTTGGTGAGGCATAGGGAAGAGATGGAGTGAGGGAGCCCAGGAGCTAGGGCTGCCTGGTGGGAGTGAGGCCATTTTGCCAGTGATGCCCCCCACCCAAAGCAGAGGGTGAGGGGGAAATTCCCTGGATTCCCCACTTCTGTCTTCCAAGTTCTTTCTCATGCCTCCTACTGGCAGAGGCCACTGGGCACAGGCCCCTAGAAGATATATTTTGCAGTGTTGGGTCTCTGAGACAAAAAGCAATGGGACAAGGGGCAAGGATGGATCTGAGGGTGAAATGGGAATTGGCTGGCCCACCAACTCAGGATCAGGGCCAGATGAGGAGGGGGAGACAAAACAGTGAAGGAACCCAGGGGCGGGAGTGGATACTTCCAAGGGGGAACCATGGAAGGCTCTCTAGAAGAGACATCACCTGAAATGGGCCTCAAAGGATGGAGAAGATCTCAACAAAGCTAGGGGTGGGAGATGGAGAGACACTGTTGACACTCAGCTGCAGCTGAAGATAACATCTCGTGCAGAAGGGAGATGGTTTTGAGATGCTAGGAGATGGGACCAGACTGATGGGGCAGGTCCTGACCAAGGCTTGAAGGCAGAGCCAAGGAGAGGGCTTGCACAGGTTGGGTTCATCAGGAAGCCAATACTCAGAGATGGATGTGCAGGGGCTTTATGAGGATGAGTTCTCAGGATCAGTATAAACAAGGAAGCGGGGAGGGCTCAGGACTGGGCAGAAAGAGGTTCTGGGCTGTGATGCACTCAGAAGAGCCTCAGCCAACCGCAAGGTGGGGGGTAGGGGAATCTGGAACTCAAATGGGCCTTCAGAATAGTCCTGAGTTGGGACAAGGGAGCTGGGCCCTCATACCTTTGCATCAGCCTGTACTGGATGCAGGCTGCCCCAGGAAGGGGTGTGACTCCAGGCAAGGAAACTCACTTCAGCCAGGAGAACTCCCAGCAAGGAAGGCCACCCCCTAGCACTTTCCTCATCAGGGAAATGGACTCCTACAGTTCCAGTTTGGGCAACACATCACAAGTCCTTTATAAGAGGCCAAGGGAAAGAAAGGAAAGCAGGGGTGTCTACTGGGTGCCAGGCATACACCTGAGCTTCTAAGAGGTTCTGGGCTGTGATGCACTCAGAAGAGCCTCAGCCAACCGCAAGGTGGGGGGTAGGGGAATCTGGAACTCAAATGGGCCTTCAGAATAGTCCTGAGTTGGGACAAGGGAGCTGGGCCCTCATACCTTTGCATCAGCCTGTACTGGATGCAGGCTGCCCCAGGAAGGGGTGTGACTCCAGGCAAGGAAACTCACTTCAGCCAGGAGAACTCCCAGCAAGGAAGGCCACCCCCTAGCACTTTCCTCATCAGGGAAATGGACTCCTACAGTTCCAGTTTGGGCAACACATCACAAGTCCTTTATAAGAGGCCAAGGGAAAGAAAGGAAAGCAGGGGTGTCTACTGGGTGCCAGGCACTACACCTGAGCTTCACACAGGTTACCTTATTCCCAGTGCTCAGCAAAGTCAATATCACCAGGCAAGGAAGCTGAGACTCAGAGAAAGTAACTTCCCCAGTGTCCCCAGTCAGTAATTAGTGGAGTTAAGATCTGAACCCACATCAGCCTGACCTTACACCCGCAGGACCAGTCAGAGATCTCACGGCAGAGAGGCTTTTATCTCTGTAGAGAAGGAAGTGAAAACAAGACTGAGAGTGAAGGCTCAAAGGTGAGGAGGTTGGTTCCATAAAGCTGGGAAATGATCAGAAATAACTACAGAGCTTAATCTGATAGGAGAAGCATAAAATGATTGATTACCAAGCAACAGAGAGAATTCAAATGTTGTTTGACTGCAAGGATATTTTCTAGCAAATGATAGATTTTTTAAATTCTTTTTGGCCACTCAGTAAACCAAACCCTCTTTCTTAAATGCTGAAGATTTCCCCGTCTCATGAGCCTAGGTGGGAGAAGTTGAAAAGTAGCAAGTCATCACCATCAGCTTCCCCTGCAGCCAAGTGGGGCTCCAGGCTGCCCTGCCCACCCACATCCACCCAGCTGTGATGCTCACAGGTGGCAGGGAAGCAGAGACTTCGAGGGTGTGCGTGGTAGGGCGTGTGTGGTTTGGGGATGGCAACGGGACCTGGGTGGGCCATTTGGCATTGCAATTTTGAACACATTGTGAACATTGCTTCTAGCTGAGCGGTCTTAATTCTGGCTCTTTAGGCCACCTGTCAATTCTGTGAGTGAACCAATATCCTTTAAAAAAATTATCTTGAAGCAATGAGCTTAATCTGATAGGAGAAGCATAAAATGATTGATTACCAAGCAACAGAGAGAATTCAAATGTTGTTTGACTGCAAGGATATTTTCTAGCAAATGATAGATTTTTTAAATTCTTTTTGGCCACTCAGTAAACCAAACCCTCTTTCTTAAATGCTGAAGATTTCCCCGTCTCATGAGCCTAGGTGGGAGAAGTTGAAAAGTAGCAAGTCATCACCATCAGCTTCCCCTGCAGCCAAGTGGGGCTCCAGGCTGCCCTGCCCACCCACATCCACCCAGCTGTGATGCTCACAGGTGGCAGGGAAGCAGAGACTTCGAGGGTGTGCGTGGTAGGGCGTGTGTGGTTTGGGGATGGCAACGGGACCTGGGTGGGCCATTTGGCATTGCAATTTTGAACACATTGTGAACATTGCTTCTAGCTGAGCGGTCTTAATTCTGGCTCTTTAGGCCACCTGTCAATTCTGTGAGTGAACCAATATCCTTTAAAAAAATTATCTTGAAGCAATTTATGCTGCTGCTGCTAAGTCACTTCAGTTGTGTTCGACTCTGTGCGACCCTGTAGAAGGCAGCCCACCAGGCTTCCCCCGTCCCTGGGATTCTCCAGGCAAGAACACTGGAGTGGGTTGCCATTTCCTTCTCCAGTGCATGAAAGTGAAAAGTGAAACTGAAGTCGCTCAGTCGTGTCTGACTCTTTGCAACCCCATGGACTGCAGCCTACCAGGCTCCTCCGTCCCTGGGATTTTCCAGGCAAGAATACTGGAGTGGGGTGTCATTGCCTTCTCCTGAAACAATTTATAAAATGTTGCAAAAATGTTGTTGTTGTTCAGTTGCTGAGTAGTATCCAGCTCTTTGCGACCTCCTGGACCTCACTATCTCTCAGAGTGTTCCCAAGTCCATGCCATTAAATCAGTGATGCCATCCAACTATCTCATCCTCCGTCCCTTTCTTCTCCTCTTGTCTTCAATCTTTCCTAGCATCAAGGTCTTTTCCAATGAGTCAGCTCTTCACATCAGGTGGCCAAAGTAACAGAGCTTCAGCTTCAGCACCAGCCCTTCCAATGAGTATTCAGGCTTGATTTGCTTTAGGATTGATTAATTTACTTTATTATTGTAAAAATAATAAACTCATGAACCCTTCACCCAGATTCTCCAAATGCTATCATTTTACTACACTTATTTTCTATTTATCCTACTACAGTAATTCATCAATGGACACAAAATTAATGATGGAAAAAGTGATGAGAAACAAGATTTTATGCTGCTCAAAATACATCCCTTCAATTATATAGAGGAAAGAGTGAAGAAGCCTGGCAGACACCACTTTAACCTAGTGATCAAACTTAACACCACAAGCAACAGGACAAATCGACCCCATATGTGTCTTTTTAGGACACACCATCACTTCTATGACATTTCTGCAAAAATGCACAACCTGAACTTAGTGCTGAGAAAACATCAAAAGAAACCTAGCCAAGTTAATTCTACTAAATAACTAGCCCATTTCCCCTAATATCACTGCTGCTGCTGCTGCTAAGTTGCTTCAGTCATGTCCAACTCTGCGACCCCACAGATAGCAGCCCACTAGGCTCCTCTGTCCCTGGGATTCTCCAGGCAAGAACACTGGAGTGGGTTGCCATTTCCTTCTCCAATGCATGAAAGTGAAAAGTGAAAGTGAAGTCGCTCAGTCGTGCCCGACTCTTAGTGACTCCATGCACTGCAGTCTACCAGGCTCCTCCGTCCATGGGATTTTCCGGGCAAGAGTACTTGAGTGGGGTGCCATTGCCTTCTCTAATTTTTATTAATTTTAAGGTAATCTCTATCTAAATGTTTTGTAAACTGCATGGCACCAAACTGATTTCAGATCATTCTTATAGATTTTTCTGTAATGAGTCTGTGCTGGTGTGGAAGCTGCCTGAATGGGGCACCATTCCAGGGATTATCATATTACAAGGGACCCTTGGGAGTAGCAGGTGGATGGAGAGGGAACAGAGGTAGGCAAGGAAAGCATAGGCACATAGGTGTTGGAAAGTGTTCAACATTCAGCCGATGCTTTTGCCTCTCAGTTTTCTACCCACACGTGTGCTCTGTGGCTACATAATTGTGGCATATTTATTCTTTTCTCTTTGGAGCTGTGAGAGTGATGTATGGCAAAGGCATAGTTAGGGGTTAACACTTCCTGAGCATAACTGAGGACCCAGCACTTTATTGCTTGGGAGGTTGCATCCTTCCTATTGTGGGTCAGTGTGTTGCAGTGGTTGATCGTTCAGGCTGTTGAAAATATTTTCTCATCTGTAAAATAGGAATAATGATAATGTATGGCTCATAGGCATGGGCTGAGGATTGAATGGGACACTGATGTAATAGCACCCCACTTGGCCCACCATGAACACAGAATGTTGGCTATGAGTGTGACTAGAAGGGTGGCTGGATCAGGTGATGTGCTTGAGGTCACTGAACCTCAAGAAATGAAACAGAGATTGAGCTCAGGCTTGCATATCCACACCAGTATTCTCCTCCGTGTGAGCACAGAGAAATGAGGACTTGCAAAGGGAGCATGACTGGAGAGCAGCTGCCCATTTCACAGATGTGGAAGTCGAGGGCTGATGGGGAACTCTGGTCCTCCCAGGTCATGGCCTGATGCTGCTCTAGCAGCCCCTCCTCTTTGCCTGCTTCCTCCATCACCTTCTCTTGAGCTAACCTTGGTGCCTGGGGAGGTGGGCAAGGAGCTCATAACTCAGTAATTGCCTTGTGGATTTTATGGGGCCATATAACGGTGTGCTGTGAAAACTTTTATGAGTATTTATTTTACAATGTCTACTGAAACCATTAACACTTTCATTAGCTAGATTCAAGGGCCGTGAGAGGCTTGGCTTCCCTACTAAGATCAATTTCGTCTGAAGATTTTTAAATAAAAGTTTATGAAAACATTGCAGGCTCATCCCAAGGCAAGCAGGTGTTCTCAGTGTCTTGCACACCCAGGTGAGATCAGGAATCCATGATCAACTATTTATCCTTTTCAATTCTGTGCTGGCTGGAAGGGGACATATGGGGATTACCAGACCAGTCAGTCCACAATATTTATTACTTCTCCTTGAAACCTGAATTCCGCCAGCAAAGCTGATCCTCAAGTGACTTCATGCCTTCTAAGACTATACTTTCATTTTGAATTCTGTAATTCTAGCAGGTAGGAGCTTAAGCATGGGGTACCCCAAATGGTAAAATATAATTTCTAATTCCTTTGAAATATGTGGCTGTACATTATAGGTGACTATACTTGATAAAATTAAGATGCTATCTCTAATGTACTTAAATTTTATGGTAGAGGCTCAGAGTTGTTTATCAAAAAATTTTTAAAGTGGTGCTGTAGCTCAAATTGTTAAAAGAATCACTATGGTCCAGTGAAGTGATCATTAGCAGGAAGTGATCAGGAAGAGAAGCCTAGGAGTTTGTTTCCGGGAATGTTCAAACTATTGTAGCATTGTGCTGATCCCATGTGCTAGCAAGATAATGCTCAAAATCCTTCAGGCTAGGCTTCAACAGTACATGAACTGAGAAATTCCAGATGTAGAAATTGGATTTAGAAAAGGCAGAGGAACCAGAAATGAAATTACTAACATCCTTTGGATCATAGAAAAAGCAAGGGAATTCCAGAAGAACATCTATTTCTGCTTCATTGACTACACTAAAGCCTTTGACTGTGTAGATCACAACAAACTGTGGAAAATTCTTAAAGAGATGGGAATACCAGCCCACCTTACCTGCATTCTGAGAAACCTGTATGCAAGTCAAGAAGCAAGAGTAAGAACTGGACATAGAACAACGGGCTGATTCAAAATTGGAAAAGAAGTACATCTAAACTGTATATTGTCACTATGGTTAATGTCTATGCAAAGTATATCATGCAAAATGATGTCCATGCTTGTGCCGGATGGATGAAGCACAAGCTGAAATCAGGATTGCTGGGCAAAATATCAATAACCTTAGATATGTGATGTGAAAGTGAAAGTGTTAGTTGCTTAGTCCTCTCCAACTCTTTGCAACCCCATGGACTGTAGCTCACCACGTTCCTTTCTCCATGGGATTTCTCAGGTGAGAATGCTGGACTGGGTTGCCATTTCCTTCTCCAGGGGATCTTCCCAACCCGGGGACCGAAGCTGGGTCTCCTGCATTGCAGGCAGATTCTTTACCATCTGAGCCGCCAGGGAAGCCCTCCAATATGCAGATGACACCACTGTAATGGCAGAAAGTGAGGAGGAACTAAAGAGCCTCTTGGTGAAGGTGAAAGAGAGTGCAGTGCAGTGCAGTGAAAGTCGCTCAGTTGTGTCCGACTCTTTGTGACCGCAGGGACTATACAGTCCATGGAATTCCCCAGGCCAGAATAGTGGAGTGGATAGCCTTTCCCTTCTCCAGGGATCTTTCCAACGTTGGGTTCGAACCCAGGTCTCCCACTTTGAAGGCAGATTCTTTACCAGCTAAGTCACAAGTGAAGCCCAAAGGTAAAAGAGACGAATGAAAAAAATCTGGCTTAAACTCAACATTCAAAAAACTAAGATCATGGCTTCTAGTCGCATCGCTTCATGGCAAATAGATGGGGAACCAATAGAAACAGTGACAGACTATTTTTGTGGGCTCCAAAATCACTGTGAACGATGACTACACCCATGAAATGGAAAAAAAAAAAAGTTTGCTCCTTGGGAGAAAAGCTATGACAAACTTAGTGTATTAAAAAGCAGAAACGTCAGTGTGCCCACACAAGTCCTTATAATCAAAGCTGTGGTTTTTCCAGTAGTCATGTACACATATGAGAGTTGAACCATACAGAAGGCTGAGCAATGAAGAGTTGATAATTTTGAACTATGGTGCTAGAGAGTTCCTCAGACTGAAAGGAGATCAAATGAATCAGTCCTAAAGGAAATCAACCCTAAATATTCATTGGAGGAACTGACGCTGAAGTTGAAGCTTGAATACTTTGGACATCTGATGTGAACAGGTGACTCATTGGAAAAGACCCCGATGTTTGGAAAGATCAAGGGCAGGAGGAGAAGGGGATGACAGAGGATAAGTTGGTTGCATGGCATCACTGACTCAATGCACATGAGCTTGAACAATCTCTGAGAGATTGTCGAGGACAAGGAAGCCTGGCATGCTGCAGTCCATGGGATTGCAATGAGTCAGACAAGACTTAGCAACTGAACAACAAGATAAGAATGTGAATGGTTTATTTTCTCAGTACCAAGGCATGTCGTGCTGTTTACTTGATTAAAATGAATGTACACTTTGCACATTAATTGATCCTTCCAATAATATGCAAGGAAATGTCCTAGGAATTATGAAGAGAGTTGCAAAAATGAATTGAACCATACTTGTCTGGGACACAAGTTGTTTTGTTGTTATTGCCTATGGTCTTGCTCACGTAGGTAGTTTATCCTCATCCTTAGTTCATGGTACTTTGTTATTATTAGTACGTGCCAAGCCCTTCTCTTGTTTTATTCATTTTTTCCCTTTTATCTTCCCTGCTACTTTCCCATCGCTTTCCTCCCCATGTGCAACTGTCTTTTTGCATTTGATGTTTGTCTTTTTTGCTTCCCTATGGTTCTATGAAAGGTTTACCGGTTTACTGCATGTATTTTTAATGTATGTACGAGGTATTGTGTTATAGAATCTCATTCCTTTTCTTACTCCTTCTCTCTAAACACTATGTTTTTAAGATTCACTCATGCTGCTATGTTTAAATCTAATCTGTTGCTTCTAATTGCTGCATAATGCTCTCTTCAGATTTTATTTGTGTGAAAGAGTAAGCTATTTTGAGGAAGAGGTCTACCTGCACTTCAGTAAAATAATCATGTAGACTCTGGGAAGAACAGACTGGAGTCACTGAGGGAGGGGCAGCTGGGCAGCAAGTTTAACCATCTAAAGGGAGGAAGCCTGGACCAAGTACTGGGACTGGAGGAGAGGCGGTGTGTGTTGGGCCTATTTAGAGGTGTAGTTGATTTATTTTGACTTCATGTTGAGTAAAAGGAGTGAGGCATAGAAAGAGTCAAGGGGGATGCTACAGTTTTGAGCCTGAGAGGTGAGGTGTTTTCAAGCACCAATGACTTGGGAGGAAACACACTATAAGAAGGCGATATGGTAGGAAGAGGAGGAGAGAATAGGATAGCATCAAACATAAACATTCATCGGTTTATTCAATTAACATTTACTGAGACCTGTTACATGCCTGGCGCTGAACTAGCCCTCTAGGAGGACAGGACAGGAGTGGAGTATATATGAGATCTCTACCTGTATTGAGTGTGAGACACACATTAACCAAAGATCACAAAAAATGAAAGCATCATTGCAAGCAAGCTATCCTAAGGACCCTGGGAAGATGAAGGGCCCCAGATTCAGGTAGATCAGGAAGGAGTTGTCTGGGACATCACCTTTCAGCTGAAACCTAGATTAGTAGGGGTTGCCCCAGGGGCAAAGGACAAAGGCATTCTGCACTGAGGAGCGGCACTGGGAAAGAACCTAGCACAGGTGAGGTATGAAGGTGGGAAAGAATTTGGCCAGTTGGAGGCACTGAAAGAAGTGAGGGTACCTGGACTGCAGGGAATGAGGGGAAGACCAAGCTAAGTGGCGACAGAACTTGGGTTACATCAGGCCTTGCAAGCCACACTGGAGAATCTGAACATTACTCTACAGGGAAACATGAGGGGGCTTTAGGCGGGAGAGACCCCATCTGATGTGTGGGGTTAAAATCTCACTGAGGCTGCTGAGTGGAGCACAGATTGGAGGGCGAGTGGGAGACTTTGAGGGGTGGTTGTGGCTTTCCAAGTGAGAGGCAGGGGTGGTTTGGGTTGGGGGTGGTAGGGAGATGGGTAGAAGGAGATTGATTTGAGAGGTTTTGAGGTTGAGTTGACTGGGCTTGATGATGGATGGAAATGGTGCTGGCAAGGGGCTCTGTGTCGATGGTGGCAGGTAAGCCTGAGCTGCCTGTCAGATATGCAAATGTAGATGTCCAGGGATCACTTGGAAATGACACGCTGACATGTAGGAGATGACATGAAGAGGCCGTGAGATCAATTTCACAATCACCTGTGCTTTGGTGAAAGGGGAGACCGTGAAAGTAGGGGTCATCGTCAAGGAAGATAGTATAAGGGCATAAACTGGAAAATGCCTATTTGGAAGATAAATTTTTATGGGAGATTTAAAATTTTGTTATTCATTTTGAGACATTAAAAATGCAATAGCAAGCAAAGAAAAATATAGCATAATCTCTATTCACATCATCAGGAATAAATTTGGTCAAATCTGCTATGTTGGAAAAAAATATTACAACTCCAACCCCTCAACTCCTGGCAAACACACTCTTGAGTTTGGTGGAAGGATGCTGTTTGGAGCCACAAATTGATCTTTTCTCTTTGTGCTTTCCCTTACTTGATTGAGATAGGTCACAGACTCTGCTTCAAGCATCAGAAGGCAGGGCTCTGATGTTTATGAGGTTAAGGCCATCTGTAGAAGTTGAGCGTAGCAGAAACAAGGAAGGTTTCTCAGTCATGGAAAAGGGTTCACTGGGCAGGTTCAGTTGTCCTGGAGCAGAGCAGCAGTGGGATCCCTTTCCTTGGTCCTGGCACTATTTCAAGCACTGGCAGGACCCCAGGGTAGGAAGTCCATGGTGCCTGACTTGCTGGCCCTGCCAAAGCTTCATGGGCTTGAGCTTGGTGGGAAGCAACAGGGCACACAAGGCCTCAGAGCCAGCAGAATTCTCAATAGTAATCAGAGCGAATCACTGTCTTATTAGCAAAGAGGTCTCACTTTTCCTTAGCCCTGTGTTTTGCTGTGGAACCATGGTAAAGACTCCACCCCCACCCCCAGAGAAAGAAGAGGACTGAGATTGAATTTCTTACCAACCCAGGCAGATGAGATTTTAGCACTGAAAATCTTAATAGAAAATAAAGAAATGCAACAATTCTTGAGAACTTGAGTCCATGAATAGAAGTCCATCCCCAATGTGAGTCTATTTAGTAGTAAGAGACCATGATCGAGATGGAGAACAAGAAGGACAAGAACCAGTATCCTCTAGGGAAGAGGCAGCTCAAAAGGAGAGTGTGGTCAGCTGTATGACATGGGCAGAAAGGCCTGACCAGGAGGATGACCCACCTGCAGTGGGGGAAAGCCTTTGAGAGCAGAGAGGGCATGTGATAAGGGCTGACAAGAGGATGAGAAGCAAAACTTGTGCAGATGCCATTCAAGAAAATTGCTAGTGAAGAGAAGGAAAGAAAAAAAGAATTCTTTTTTTTAAATTTGCTTAGCGCTAGAAAAGACTAGAGGATCTCTCTAATTTGAAACAGAGGGAGAAATAGGAGAGTCTGAATAAGAAAGACAGAATGGATAACTGGTGGAGGGAGGTGCCTGAGTTTGTGGCAGCCAGGATGTCCCGAAGGAGAGGGGGCTGCCCTGTGAGGAGACAGGACACACCCTCTGGGCCTGCAGGAGGGAGGGCAGATGGCTACACAGAGGCACATTTAAGGCACAGAAAGGGTGCTGAACGAGCACATGTGGGAAGACTTGATCTTCATAATGGAGCAAGTCAATGTCTAGAGGGCAGCATCTGCCTGTCAGGGTCTGCCTGTCAGGAACATTTTAGGGGTTATGCAGAAAAGAATGTAGTAAGGAATCATTATGGCTAAATATAAGTACAGTCATAATAAAATTACCGGTATATGGCAGATGCTGTTCTAAGCCTATTACATAATAATTCATATAATTAGTAGAAATCTTAGACTTTATTAGTATTATTATCCCCACATTATGGATGAGGAAACCAAGGCTTAGAGGGGTTAAATAACATAATCCCATTAAATAATATAGCCCTGTGGTCATTCAACAAGCAAACCGCAGAGCTAAGGTTTTAACCAGTCTGTGCTGTGCTGTGCTTAGCCACTCAGTCGTGTCCAGATCTTTGTGACCCCATGGACCATAGCCTCCTAGGCACCTCTGTCCATGGGAGTTCTCCAGGTAAGAATATTGGAGTGGGTTGCCACGCCCTCTTCCAGGGGATCTTCCCAATCTAGAGATCGAACCCAAGTATCCCACATTGCAGACAGATTCTTTACTGTCTGAGCCATCAGGGAAGCCCAAGTATACTGGAGTGGGTTGCCATGCCCTCCTCCAGGGGATCTTCCCAACCTAGAAATTGAACCAGGGTCTCCTTCATTGCAGGTGAATTCTTTACCAGCTGAGCTTTCTGGGAAGCCCTTTAACTAGTCTGCTGCACACTAAAGTCGACTGGAGAAAGGCAGCAGTGCAGGCCCTGAGGTTGAAGTGAAGTTTTGTCTTAGGATGTTCACCAGGAGCTTGGGGTCAGGAGGATTGCTGGGTGCTGGGTGAACTGGTTTAGGAATTCCCAGACACTCTGTTCTTAAGATATTTGGATAAAGAAACGAATGCCCAGGTTGCTTCAGGAGAGCCTGGCAGAATAAGGAATGTGAAGGAGTGAAGGGAAGGAAGATCAGGGTCAAAGGTGGGTTTCAGGGTTCATCTCCATGTGGGTGGAATCTGATGCCACGAGGCTGGTGAGCTTGCTGTGAGGAGGTGGCCTAGGTCAAGTTCTGAAGGAATTCTAATATGAAGTAGTCAATAAAAGGGGCAGATATTTGTGACAGAGGCAGAATATCTAGGAGCGGGGCATTACTGTGTCACCAGAGCAAAGGGAAGAGAGTATCTTGAGAAATAAGAAGCGTTTAGCAGGACCAGTGAGAACGGGCAGATGCAGTGAAGTAAGAATGGAAATGCGCCCACTGGATTGGGGGCATAGTGGTGGCTCGTGACCTGGCAAGAGCTGTTTCAGTGGAATGAAAGGGACAAAAGCCAGCCAGGGGTATTTTAATGACTGAGAACCGTGAGGAGCTGTAAATAAAGCAATCTTTTTAAGGAGGTTTCACTTGAAAGGTACAGAAGAATGAGGCAATGGCTAGAAGGGTCTACAAGTTTGAGGGAAGGCAGTTTTTGAATAGAAAACAAACAAACAAAAACTTATGGGTATATAAATATCCTGGGGAGAAATCCATGAGAGGGGAGTTGGAGAAAGAAGGGATCATGAAAAATGTGCATTTCCTGACAGAGCAGGAGAAGATGGATCTTAAGGCATGTGGATGGACCAGCCTTGGGTGGTAGGAGGGAGAAAAGGCCAGGGAACAGGAGGGAGGGGGTGGGCTTGAGCACTTGGCAGTGGGTGGCTGAGAGAGCTCCACGTAACAGACTCGGTGTTCCCTGAGAAATAGGAGACAGGGTTGCAAGCCAAGAGTGAGGAAGGCAGTGAGGGAGGCAGAGGTCTGAGGGGGCAGATGAAAGCAGAAGCATGCTGCAGAGCTGATGAGAGGAAAGGGCGTGCTGCTGGGCAGTGTGGAGAGGCGCCAGAGAGCGGCTACCAAGAATGCATGGTGGAGTGGGTCTGCCCTGATGTGGCACTTTCTTACTAAGACTCATCAGCTTGTGCTCTGCCTTAGAGTGAAAGGGGAGCTGGGTCCATACCGAGCTGGCTTTTTGCCAAAGAGGAGTGATAAAAGCACAGAGCGGAAGAGGTATTTAGAGTTCTAATGAGTAATGAGTCATGAGATCTAAGTTGGATAAAGAGGAGGATGAAAGAAGAGGCCAGCTGATGGGTTGGCAGAGAGTGAAGGGGGTTCATTGACTGAAGGTTCCAAGGAGGCTAAAAACCATTTGGGGAGAAGTTGACCCAGCTAGCAGGAGAGAAAGTTAACACCTATGGATAAGATGAATCGTGAGAAGAATTCGGTGGTTTTGGAAAAAAGTGACCAATATGAAAGAGAGAATAAGGTCAATGGGAATGAGAAGATCAAGAGACTGAAAGGCCAGAGAGCTGGATGGTCATCCCCGTGGATTCTGAAGCCACATGACTCAGGGACCAGAGTCATCTACGAATGAAGAAGATAGTGGGAAGATGGCAGCACCCAGGAGGAGAAGAAGACAGGATAGCCAGGAATGCTGGACAGGGACTATATGCCAGGAGGAAAGAATTGAGGGTATGCTTCTGCCTGAAATGCCACAATTCCTTTTTTGACTTAAGGCGTTGTCCCCTTTAAGTTGCAAAGGTTCCGAGGAGGAGTAATAAACTAAGCCTTGCGAATCATTTACTCTTTGGAATAAATGAGTTTCTCAGTAGTTTACAGAGAGTACTTTTTGGCCAGGAGAACTAAAAAGGCATATGGAGTGAGAGGAAATGGCTAAGTCTAGAAAATGTCATCACAGTCAGTCCCAGGAACCAACACAGGGCAATTGGCTCAGTGCACTAGGAAAGTTATAATCAGGCAGGTGGAGTTCCACTGGCTCACCACAGCCCTTGCAGGCAAGCAGGGAGCATCGTGAGACTCAGTTCAAGGCTTTCCAACTCCGTGCTGGACTGCTTTGAATGAGATTCTAGCAGAAATCAGGACCCTGGACAACGCACAGGGACTACAGTTTTCCCCAAGGCAAAAGGAGAAGAGGGCAACTGAGGATAAGATGGTTAGACAGCATCACCGACTCAATGAGCATGAATCTGAGCAAACTCTGGGAGACAGTGAAGGACAAGGAAGGCTTGTTTCTCTTCCTGGTGTGTTGCAGTCTATGGGGTTGCAAAGAATAGGACATGACTTAGAGACTAAATGCTTCCCTGGTGGCCCAGAGGTTAAAGTGTCTGCCTCCAATGCGGGAGACCTGGGTTCGATCCCTGGGTTGGGAAGATCCACTGGAGAAGGAAATGGTAACCCACTCCAGTATTCTTGCCTGGAGAATCCCATGGACGGAGAAGCCTGATAGGGTACAGTCCATGGGGTCGCAGAGTCTGACAGGACTGAGGGACTTCATTCACTCACTCTAGAGACTAAATATATACACAAAGACCATTTCTAGGCTGTTGGCTACTGACCACATACCTGTAGACTTTATAAATGAAAAGGGAGGCATATATAAACTTTATTAAATTATACACCTGCTCTCACTAATGGAAAGCGGATCACATTTGTCTGTTTTGGAAAGCAGATTGTGTTGTACTTGTATGTCCATTCTCACATTCAAAACCAAACATTTATTAATCAATTTCTATATGCAAACTTTTTGATGAAGAGTATGCAAAGATATGAGTAAGACTTTATCCCATTCTTCAAAGAGATCATCTTCTGGTCAAGGGAGAGAAAAATAGGTGAGACAAATAATTAAAATACTATTTGAAAATTCCATAACAGTGGATTGTACAAACCAGCTGGAGAACATAACTGAAGAAATGAACTTCGTATACAAGTTTTTGTTCTAAATCAGAATACAGGCAAAGTGAAACATCGGTCACAAGTGTCCTAAAATAGTCAGTGCCTTTTTGGGTGAGGAATAAGTGCCTTCTCAAATGTGCTTTCTCAAAAGTGCTAAAAGTAAAGGTTTCAGAAGGCCCTGGCATCTGAACAAATGTCCTAATGTTGGTATGAACAGGACAGGATGTGTTTTGCTGTTCTTTTGAGATAAGAATATTCCGAATTAGTAACAGAAGTATTTTGAGTTTGAGTATCTATACAAAGAGAAGAACTCCAGCAGAATCATAAAAATGTGATTTCTTTCCCACTTGGGAACATATCAAAGTGTCCTTGAGGATGGTAGGGCAAGGATTCCAGCATTCTCTGTCTTTGGGACATGGAGCCTAAGACCTCAGTGGGGCCTCTTTCATTTATCGACAACCACAACCTCAGCTTGATGTCACAGCACAATGATGTGTGGTCACATCTGTAATAATTAATGGAATTCGTGTGCACCCTATAATAGTTTCCAAATTATTTCAATAACAATGTAACTCTCACTCATTCATATTAAAATTTTTCCCCAGTGGCATGGAAGGGGGTAGGTTTCCAGCTCTGGAAGGAGATTCTGCATGGCCTGTCACCTATCTTATTTCTGCCACATCTTTCCTACTATCAGGACCATTTGTGAGCAGCTAATTATCACAGATCTCACAGGGAAGGTTCAGTGGAGAATGGATGATGCCCTGCAGTTTCTTCTCCAGGTGTAAAGAGTTGACATCTCAATGATAGTGCTTAAGATAGAGTCAGTCAGAATTCTTCTATAAAAAGAAAGGTTAAAGGAAAAAATCTGCTATGCATTAATTAACTTTACTCCATAGGAGGTGAAGTAAGTTTGAGGTTTTGATGGGATGTAGAGAGAAGTATCAATAGAAGAGTGAGGCCCAGATCGGTGCCTTTAAATGGGAGCTGTCATTAATTGCTGCTTGATCTCTTATCTTCCTGGAATCCTTTTAACACTCTTTCAGCTCCTGCCTGTCTGCGAACCTCTGGCCCATGTTCCTTTTGATTTGGCTTTTGCTTGGGGTCTCTGCCTCCTCCTCTCTCTCCAAGTTCTTTTAGGAGACAATTGACTTCTTGTTTCTTTTCCTTTAGTGGTTCAGAGGACAAAGAAAATGAAAACTCCTGTGGTTCACAATCTGGCCTCCTCTAATCAGTTTGTGGCTCCTTGATGACTGGGTCACTGACTCAGGAAGGCTCTGCCTTCTGCCCCCGGCCAAGGTCCCTCCACCTGCCTGTATTACATTTCTGAAAAGCAGACCCCCTCAGACACACTGAAGACTCAGCCTCAGAGCCTGCAGCATGCAGGATTGTAAAGCCTTCTTCTGACAGCCCTTTTCTTAAAGAAGCCAAACTCTCTTGGCCTTTCCAAAATTTAAAATATATCTTAAATATGCCAGAGCATGTGTTAAACAGAGTGGCATAGTAGTTTTCATATATCCAAGTTACTAATTTTCTGGGGCTGCCAACATTTCCATTTTAGGCTTCTGAGATTAAAACGAATACTTTGAAAATATGTCAAAACTTCCCATTTTCCATCCAGGTCCTGGTTGTGGATCGTCATGGACACTGTTGTTCCTTGGCCACATGTCTTTTGTCTCATAGGTTACACTCATAATCCACTCACTGGAGGGTAGAGGGCGTACAGGATACAGGTAGGGCAGGCTGTGTTTTTTTAGGAAAGTGCTAGAATCAGAGACAATTAAGTATGGGAAGAAGATGAAACCATGGACAGAAATCGGGTATTTATCATCCATGAAAGAAGTATAATGGCTGCTGAAGGGAACTGAGAGAGAGAGAAGTCAGGATTTTCAGGGCTGGGTATCCCTGAAAAGGGAGAGGCAATCCACCCTGGCTTAGTCTCCCTTTAGAGCCTCAGTCATCAATGCTTTCCCCATCACACAGATACTACAAGCCCTCATTGTACAAGACACACCCTCACCTCCTGTCACCCCACTCACAACACAGTTGCACACACACACACACACACACACACACTCGCATTTGTCTTTATACATGTGTGAATGTGATTTATACTGTACATTATACACACACACATTCTCTCTCTCTCTCTCTCTCTCTCTCTCTCTCTCTCTCTCACACACACACACACACACACACACACACACACTTATACACATAGAAAACTTCTCAAAGTGTGACCCAAAGGGCAAGATACTGTTCTAGAGCAGAATGGAGTGGAGAGGACTCCTGGCTGGGCACGTGAAGATCTGGTTCACTGTGTGACCTTGGTAGACTCTTCACCTACCCAGGCCTTGGTTTACCCACCTGGACCACATACTGACTGAGTTTGCTTCCAGCCCCTGGGGAGGCGGGAAGAGACTCACTCTTCCTCAGAAAGTACTCCCATCACTCCTGCACTGAGGGCTTCTCAGAAACCAAAGGAGATACTGAGATGATTAATGGGGGAACAGAAATGAACCTGGCTCAGTCTTCCCAGTTAACGATTTTGTAACCTGCTGAGCTGGTCTGGCACCCTCAGACCTATTACTCAGCTCATTTTTTTGTTAGCCTTTTCCAGGCGTCCAATTAATTCCCCTGACACGGTGCCCATCCCTCCTGTGTTCACTCTCTGGGCAGCTGGGGATGGCGCTAGGGCCAGGCTTGCACTGGGGGCGGTTTGGAGTGGTGGCAAGGCTGCCACGCTGGCTGCAGCCCAGAAAAGCGAGTCACCAGGGCACACTGACCTCAAAGAGGGAGACGATAAGCCACTGCTCTTTCAAGATACTCACAGCCTCGCCTCTTCCACATCACTTTGCTATAGGCGATGCACGTTCACACCTAATTACTTCACTGGATTCTTACAAGAGCTCTAAAAAGAAGAGACCTCAAATATTCTTATTGCAATTTTTGGTAAAAGGTTAAGTGACTTGCCTTATGGTCATAGCTAATGAGGAACAGAGGTGAGGCTGCACAGGGCTTCTTCCGATGTGACAGATCAGGGCCTCTCCTAGAACTTTTTATCATCTCTTAAGAACATGGTTGTCTGGGACTCACCCCTCCCTCGCCCTCACTGTGGTATAGGGGCTCTTTGTGTCAGAATGGAGGGTAGGGATCTAGCTTGTCAACTGGGTCCCCAGGGATCCTGACAGCCCCTGGGTCTGGGGGCCCCAGATGTATGTCATCCAGAGGCTGGGACAGGTGTGATGTGGGGAGGAAGCTGCGAATGGGGAGCACATTGTAGCTGTAATGATGAGGCCTGGCTTGAAAGGCTGTGTGACATGACACTCACCCTCTAATCACTCTCAGTCTCTTCCCTTGATCATGAGAAAAATGAAGCCTGGGCTAGCCCTTCCCCCTGCACACACACACACACACACACACACATACACACACACACACATACGCGCACACACACACGCAGAGCTGTCCGAGTATTAGCCAAGAAAGCACTGTTTGAGGAAGTCCTTGTAATGCTCATGGGTGGGGGTTGTGGTGGGTGTGGTGGTGATATCATGTTAGTTAGGTTTCATCTTGGTGACAAACAGTCCCCATTTGTCAGGGGCTTGCAACCATCCACCACTTTTTTCCTTCCTCACTTTACAACAGGCATTGCAGCTGGGGGAGCTCTGCTAGCCTCTGCTGGAGTCGACTGAGCTGCTCTCTTGGACAAACTGTTCTCAGGGTGGAGGTCGGAACAAAAAGGGCAGAGACAGATTCCCCAAGTGTATTAAAAGGAAAAAAAAAAAAAACACCTTCTGCTCAGATGTAGCCTACAGCCCATCTGCACTCTCATTTTATTAGCAAGTCTCTTGGCCAAACCTAAAATCACTGCTGTGGGGAATTACATATAATACTCTGCCTGCAGGGAACCATGGCCTGAGTAGAGAGGGAGTGAGTGGTTGTCAACACAGAATGCAGTTTAGCAGGGAGTGTTATCATACTGCCCATGGTTTCAGAGCTCACGAGCCTCGACTCTCGTGTTGAACCAAGCCTTCTGTTGTCTGGTCAGGTGGTCATCTTTTAGTCTGAGCATCTTTAATCCCACCCCTTCTGACTTTTGCGGCTGCCTCTGTCACAGGGTTTCTTGCCAACCCTTCTTCTCTTCCATTTTCTGCCCCAGCAGGGCTCAAGTCTGAAGGGAAAAGCTCTGGCTTTCAGGGACCATACTACACATGCAAACAGGGAGAGGCAGCAGTGAATTTCAGTAGCCTTCCTGAGTACCTGGCCCGCCCATTACTCAGCATGGCCTGGCAAACACACTCACACTTTGCTCCTGCAAGAAGGACCCTGCGAGGTAAAAGAGCACCGAGAGAGGAAAGGGGACCAGTGTTTAGTACCCTCTGGAGGAACTAATGTCATTAAGGGAATTTGCAGGATTCTAGAAACTTAATACTTGTAAGTATTTCACTGAGAGGAGGAAAAATGTCAGCATGAGTTCTCCTGTTCAGAAATATGTTCCCTCAGGATGAGGAGGAGTCCCCATGACTGGGACTCCCACTACATATAGTTACCGAAGAAGGCCTGAGCTGGCCCACAGATGGAGAGAGCAGAGTGAGAGATCATGAGTTGGAGGCTCAGGAACAAGCCTCATCCTTGGGTGGCCCTCTAGTCCCTTCAGTGGATGCCATCATCACTGGGCCTGTTGTCACTGACCAAGCCCTCTATCCCTTCCCCATTACCATTCCAAGGGTGCATATTGAATGCTTCCTGGGGACTGGGCTCATCCTTCAGGATATGGTGATGAACAGACCCCAGCTCCTAACCTGAAGAACTCATAGTCTGCAACACAATGTAGATGCGTGAACCAAACCTTATGTAGCAACAGGGGCCCCTCAGGGATGCTTGAGCACCCTCCAGGGTGGTGCACACAAGACGTTCACGTCTTCAGCTGCCTTGTTTTCTTTTCAGCAATGATAACAATTGCTAGTATATTTGGAGCACTTTCATCCCTTTATTTTGTTTTCTCTATGAACAACACTTAAGATGATATTCTGGGCAGTGGGGCAACCTGAGAGATAAGCTGTCCTGGAATTCTAATCCTGGCTCTGCCACTGTATGAGCCCACATGAGCTATTTCACTTCACTGAGTCTTTGCTGGGACAATCGGGGCAATAATACCTTCTTTTGAGGAGTCTTATAAAGATTAGAGCCAATACTCTCAATGTGTTGATCATGTTTCCCGGTGACAAGCTGGATCAGATGGAGGCTTCCCACCGGACTGTGGGGCATGGCTTCCTCCTCCACTGAAATGTAACTCATTTAGGGAATAGGGTTCTAGAAGCTGGCCTTCTAAGACAACTGCCTGCACAGCCAAGAACTCAGATAGCTTAGAACCTGGGGTTAGACTGCCACCTCTGCAGTCACCGGGGCTTCTCAGATGACACTAGGGGTAAAGAATCCACCAGACAATGCAGGAGACACGAGAGATGTGAGTTTGATCTCTGGGTCAGAATGATCCCCTGGAGGAGGATACTTGCTCAGAGAATTCCGTGGATAGAGGAGCCTGGTGGGATATAGTCCATAGGGTTGCAAAGAGTTAGACACAACTGAAGTAACAGCATGCATGTATATTCAGCAGTCTCTGACCTTCAACACATCCCGAAAGGAGTTCAGGGCAGAAGTCTGGGAAAAATTGGCAGGACTGGCCTTCATATAGTTAGATATTTTCAGGAAAAGATTTTATAAGCCTAATTTCTTGCATCCTCTCATATCTAGAAAAGCAGTAAAATCATTTAGAATTCCGTGGATAGAGGAGCCTGAGGGATATAGTTCATAGGGTTGCAAAGAGTTAGACACAACTGAAGTAACAGCATGCATGTATATTCAGCAGTCTCTGACCTTCAACACATCCCGAAAGGAGTTCAGGGCAGAAGTCTGGGAAAAATTGGCAGGACTGGCCTTCATATAGTTAGATATTTTCAGGAAAAGATTTTATAAGCCTAATTTCTTGCATCCTCTCATATCTAGAAAAGCAGTAAAATCATTAATGAAGACATCTGCTCCTTGAGACTAGCAGCAACCTTCTGCCAAAATATGTGCTTGACTGCACATACGGCCCTTAACAAAATCATGTACGTACTGACCTCCCCCTTTACCTATTTGGAACAGTTCCTCAGAGCTATCTGAGGGGTTGTCTCCCAAGCTATAACCCTCAGTTGGCTCTGAACAAACCTTAACTCACAACTGTCACATTGTACAGTCTTTTTCAGTCCACAGAAGCCTCTGAGATTTTGAGGTTCTGTGTTCCACAGCTTCACTGTAGCAAAAGCTGCTTGATACTAATCTTCTTGAAATGATATTTGTTGATGTTCACCTGAGCCTTGTGCATTGCCTGTGGTATAGAGTCACAGCATAAAGAACTGGCATAGGGAAACATAAGACTGAATGTTTTTATCCCTCACAATTCATATGCTAAAACTCTAATTCTCAATGTTAGACTATTTGGAGGTGAAGCCTTTTGGAGGTAATAGGCTTATATGAGATCATGGGTGGGAACCCCCCCCCCTACACACACACACCATGATGAGATTAAAGCCTTTTTCAAAAGAGAAATAGATTTTGCTCTCTGAATCGCCAGCCACCCCTCCCCCACCATGCATTAAGGAAAATCTATGTGAGCACATAGAGAGAAGGTAGCCAGGAAGCAAGCTCTCATCAGAAACGATATACACTGACAATGAGTGTGTACAAGCTCATTCTGCTTGCTCCACCACAAGATAATAAAATTGGAGACCAGGTGTTTGGGCAAGGAATACAACTTTGCTTGGAAAGCAGGTTGACTGGAACATGGGAGACTAATGTCTCAAAATAACCATCTTGTTGGGGTCTGTCTGGATACCCCATCAGGTTCTTTCTTAGAACAAGAGAAAGAGGAGGTGAGAAGTGAAGTAAAAAGGCCATTATCTTTCAAGTATTGCCTGGAATGGCTAAACTTGGGGGAGGGATGTGTTAATAATCTCTTCTTTCTTGTAGCCATTCACAGGTAGACAGGGTCAAATTATCTCCCCCTGAGTTGACCAAAGGCACTTTGGTTTAGTAGGCAGAGGGGCAGGAGTCTCCGCAGGCTATTATATATGATTATAACAACAAAAGCAACAACAAGCAAAGCTGAAGTCAGAGAAACAGATAAAACAGGCAATCAGAACTGACTCTTCCCTGTAACAACACCTTCATCTTGGACTTCTCAGACTCCACACTGTGAGAAATAAACACCTACTGTGCTTTTTAAGCCACCTGGTCTATGGTGTTTTGCTATAGCAGCCAGAGCAGAGTAAGACAATACTTGGACAGAATGAGAAGTGGGGTCTGCTGTAATGAATTCCCTACCATGTGGAAGCAGCTTTGGAACTGAGTAATGGGTGAAAACTGGAAGAGCTTTGAGGCACATGCTAAAAAAACCCAGTATTAACAGGAAGTGATTTTGAATGACACCTCAGAAAGAAAAGGGAAGAGTTGTAGGGAAACTTTCCATTTTCTTAGAGAATATATAAGCAATCATGTACAGAATGTTGGTAAAAATCTGGACTATAAAGGCCATTCTGACAAGATCTTGAACAGAAATGAGAAACATGTTATTGAACAATGGGGAAAGGTGATCCTTATAAAGTAGCAACAAATCTTGGCTGAATTCTGTTTGTATTCTAGTGCTTTGTGGAAGGTAGAACTTGTGAATGATGAAATTGGATATTAAGCTGAGATTTCAAAGCAAAGTGAGAGAGGCTTGGTTCCTCCTGTCTGCTTACAGCAAAATGCAAGAAGAGAGAAATGAATTGAAAAGGGAATAAGAATTTAAATATTTGGAAAATCTTACTCTATCCATATTGAAAACAAAACAAAACACTCCAAGAAATTCTGTTTGGAAGAGAACCCTAAGTGTGTGGCTAGCCAATAAGGAGATTAGTGTGGATGTGAACCAATGACCTAATCAGCCAATTCAACAGAAGCCAGAAACAGATGGAAATAGGGCAAACTGTGACTAAAAAAAACAAGACCAAGAGGACAGAACAAAGGAAGACTATAAACATGTGCTACTTTTCAAGAAAAAGGAAGAATGACATCCGAAGTGATTCACGGGTCATCAGATCTGTCACGTCCACCATGGGCCCCAAAGGGCAAGACTAAGTCCTCTTTGGTTTAAAAGGGTGGGGCCAACTCTGTGATTTAGAGGGCCAGTACTTCAGGGACAGAGCCACCCCAGAGAGCCATGTGTGCAACAGCCCATGGAACTGAGAGGGCAGGACACCCTTGCCAACCTGTGGGCACAATACTGTCTGTCCTGTGGGTGTGGAGGCCAGAGCATAAGACCAAAGAGGATTACTCCTGACCCTCAAGATTTCATGGAATCCATTTGCCTTGCAGAGTTTAGGACTAGCCTGGGACACAGCATCCCCTTTCTTCTGATTTTTCCCTTTTAGAATCAGAGTGCCTATACTATTGTTATGCTCAAGTCACGAACTCTCCCAATGGCCACCAGGGAGCCAGCATCCTATGCAAAAGCAAGAGAGTTTTTATTACCAAGCTCGAGCTGGGGCTCCCTCCATTACCGACGCAGCAGCTAAGGAGAGGAGCCTTGAACTCTGGGTTTCATTGCTTATATAGGGTATTCTCCCGCGAAAAACGTTACCTTCTGTGGAAGGGTCAGGTGTTGGGTTCTGATTGGTTCCCATTTCCTGGGCTTAATTCGAATTTCCTGGGCAGGTCACAAGTCCTGAATGTAAAGTCAGGAGATCCTGATCTGGGATCTAATTGGCTCGCAGGTGGTGGGAATTTCCAAAGACTCTTTTCCTCAGAACTCTAAAATGGAGTCTTTTTAACAAAATGGGGTGGTTTAGGTTCTTCACTATGCCTGTTTCACCACTGTGATCTGGAAATACATAACTGATCTGGTATTGTAGATTCACAGCTGGAGAAGAATTTTGCCTTGGGATGAATTGTACCTCAGGTCTCTCCCATATCTGATTTAGATAGTATTTAGGTGGGACTTAAATCTGGCTTAAAACTCAACATTGAAAAAACTAAGATCGTGGCAGCCAGTCCCACATTTCATGGCAAATAGGCTTGGAAACCATGGAAACAGTGACAGACCTTATTTTCCTGGGCTCTAAAATCACCATGGAAGGTGGTTGAAGTTCAGTTCAGTCAGGTGTCCAACTCTTTGTGACCCCATGGACTGCTGCACTCCAGGCTTCCCTGCCAATCACTAATTCCCAGAGTTTACTCAAGCTCATGTCCATCGAGTTGGTGATGCCATCCAACCATCTCATACTCTGTCATCCCCTTCTCCTTCTTTAATCTTTCCCAGCATTAGGACATTTTCCAATGAGTCAGTTCTTCGCATCAGGTGGCCAAAGTATTGGAGCTTCAGCTTCAGCATCAGCCCTTTCAATGAATATTCAGGACTGATTTCCTTTAGGATGGACTGGTTTGATATCCTTGCAGTTCAAGGGACTCTCAAGAGCCTTCTCCAACACCACAGTTCAAAAGCATCAATTCTTTTGCACTCAGCTTTCTTTATGATCCAATTCTCACACCCATACCTGACTATTGGGAAAACCATAGCTTTGACTAGATGGGCTTCCCTGGTGGCTCAGATGGTAAAGAATCCATCTGCAATGTGGGAGACCTGGGTTTGACCCCTGGGTTGGAAAGATCCCCTGGAGGAGAACACAGCAACCCACTCCAGTATTCTTGTCTGGAAAGGAGCCTGGCGGGCTACAGTCCATAGGGTCACATAGAGTCAGACATGACTGAGCAACTAAGCACACACTTGATGTGTCCAACTCTTTGTGACCCCATGGACTGCTGCACTCCAGGCTTCCCTGCCAATCACTAATTCCCAGAGTTTACTCAAGCTCATGTCCATTGAGTTGGTGATGCCATCCAACCATCTCATACTCTGTCATTCCCTTCTCCTTCTTTAATCTTTCCCAGCATTAGGACATTTTCCAATGAGTCAGTTCTTCGCATCAGGTGGCCAAAGTATTGGAGCTTCAGCTTCAGCATCAGCCCTTTCAATGAATATTCAGGACTGATTTCCTTTAGGATGGACTGGTTTGATATCCTTGCAGTTCAAGGGACTCTCAAGAGCCTTCTCCAACACCACAGTTCAAAAGCATCAATTCTTTTGCACTCAGCTTTCTTTATGATCCAATTCTCACACCCATACCTGACTATTGGGAAAACCATAGCTTTGACTAGATGGGCTTCCCTGGTGGCTCAGATGGTAAAGAATCCATCTGCAATGTGGGAGACCTGGGTTTGACCCCTGGGTTGGAAAGATCCCCTGGAGGAGAACACAGCAACCCACTCCAGTATTCTTGTCTGGAAAGGAGCCTGGCGGGCTACAGTCCATAGGGTCACATAGAGTCAGACATGACTGAGCAACTAAGCACACACTTGACTAGATGGACCTTCGTTGGCAAAGTAATATCTCTGTTTTTTAATACACTGTCTAGGTTTGTCATAGATTTTCTTCCAAGGAGCAAGAGTCTTTTAATTTCATGGTGGCAGTCATCATCAGCAGTGATTTTGGAGTTAAAGAAAATAAAAAATCTCTTACTGTTTTCATTGTTTCCCCATCTATTTGCCACGAAATGATGGGACTGGATGCCATGATCTTTGTTTTTTGAATGTTGAGTTTTAAGCCAACTTTTTCACTCTCCTCTTTCACTTTCATCATAAGGCTCTTCAGTTCCTCTTCACAGCTGAACATTGGACTTCAAGGTGAGGGCTCCATGTCCCTCTGTGTGTTTAGAAGGCAGTGCAGGACTAAGAAGTGTTTTTTTAAAAAAAATTCAAATTTGAGCATCAAATAAGAAAAAATATGCACTCTGCTAAAGCAGTGATTTTTAAGGGCTGCTCAACTACAGGTGAGTCTATGTAAATCCCTGCTTAAAACTGCTATATTCAAGTCCAGGAGGAAATGGAAGGTAACGACTCTCTAATTCCTTCATTTGCCCAGACATTCAGCAGGGATGGCAATTTAATTTAAGAGAAAATTTCAGCAGGAATCAATTTTTCTAAATCAAATTCAAGGGTCACTGACTGTTAAGGCAACCGTGGGTACGATAATGATGCTATTTATAGTTTGGTTAATATGTATGCATAATAAGGGAAAATTATTTACGGAGATGATGGATTTAATACTGGGAGTGAAACAGATTTACAGCCTGGAAAATGTAATTGCTTTTTGATATCAATTAAAGGACTGTTTCCAAAATCAATAAGAATTTTAAAGAATAGTGTTGAGTCTGAATGAATGATAAGTAACTTGGAAGCAATTTTAAAATCTTACAGTGAACAATTCTCTTGAGCCCCATGAAGGAGTTTATGGACCTTTTAGGAAGAAGATAAGATATTTTTTTTAAACTTCTATTGATTCAAAATGAAAGCAAAGCTTGCACACACCACTGAACTGCCACTTATGTGGTCACATAAAGCCATGTTGGACATGGAGCTCGGAGTGTGATGAATCAGAGGAAATGAGAGAGCCTGAGAGTTGGTGCCTTATGTGCTGGATCCAGACAAAGAAACACCTGCCAAGCCTGGGGAGGGGATCAAGGCCTGCCCTGGTGGGGAGCCCCTCAGCTCCAGAGCTGAGCATTGGAAGAAGGGGAGTCCAAGAGATACCAAAGAATCAAATCATCTAATTTTGTCACTCCACAGACATCTATCATGCATCTACTGGTGCATGCAAAGTGGAGACACCTTGATAGGCTCTGTAGAAACAGAGATGAATTAGAAAACGTTTTGCCTTAGAGGGGTTCATGGGCTAGAAGGGAAATAATAAACAGCAACAGGATTATGTAAAGTTTGTTCCCATTGATGGAGGACTTACTCTGTGATGGACAATGCATGAAGCGCTTGGTATGCCCTGTCTTATTCAGTCCTCACGAGAAGACTCTGTTTTATAGATTAAGAAAACAAAGACAACAAATGTATATAACCTGCCCAAGGTCACCTAGCTACCAAGTGCAAAAGATAGAAATTGAACCCAAGAATTCTATTATTGTTAAAGGTGACAATGCTATTTGCAGTGGGGTTTGAGACCTGGACTTTTGTTGTGTGTTGCTAAAGCCATGACCACAACACCAAGGAGAACCCCGTAAAGGTGAATGCCCCATGACACTGGGCTGCCCAGGAGGAAGATATTCACTTTGCCTCAGGAAGATGGAGAGATGCTCAGCCAGCTGGGTTTTCCAGAGGCAATGACATTTGACTATTCAAGGATAAAGAAACATAGGTTTGACAAAGAACAAATGGAAGGATGTTTGACAAGGACAGAATTGTAGCTTTTTCAAAGAAGTAAGTGTGGGCCATAAAGTAGTCCTACTCTTTGCAAGAACTTCCTCAGGTCATCTCAAACAACAAGTGTTATCCCTGTTTTTAGTGATTTCCCGTGACATTTGCCTGTGACACAGTCCATCGGCAAAGTGATCACAGACTATGCATCTGAAGAGTGCCTGATTTTGGGAGGAGGGTTCAAGATGGCAGTGTAGGAAGATCCTGAACTCATCTTCTCCCAAAGACACACAAATCTGCTTCTACATATGAAATAATTTCTTTGGAAAGGGAACTAAAACTGGATGAACAGAGTCTCCATAACAAAGGGTAAATAACAGCATCAAGATGGGTAGAAAGGGCAGTGACAGTCTTGCCAAGGGAAAACCACACAATAGCCACAGTGGTACACCGTCAGGAGGAATCACAAAGGTATGGCTCTCTTCCCTGAGGAACAAGGAATTTGAGCCTCACAACAGGTATCCCAACTCTCAGACCCTGCACAGGACAAACTAGTCCCCCAAACACTTGGCTTTGAAAACCAGAAGAGAATACACCCTGGAACTGCAGGGAACAGAAAACTCACTCTTAAAGGGCCCACACATAGACTCACTAAATGTGAAAACCAGTGTAAAAACTCCAGACTGAAAAGCACATGGACCATAGGTAAAGGGGACATGCTTACTGATTTTGAAGTATTTGCTAGAGAGGAAGGAACCAGTTGGAATGATCCCTAGGGACTGAGATACTGGTGGAAACCAGTTTTGCAGTCTCAGGCTACCCTGCTAATCCCAGTGCTGGTGAGCACCATTTTGGAATTCTCTCCCTAACTTGTTAGTGCCAATGGACATGCCCTGCTGACAGCCCATCCACCCTGTGCCTCAGCTAAGCCTCACAGCTGGTTGGGTGATATCCCCACCCACCAGGGCACCAGGGTGGGGCCAGGGTAGGGGCCAGCCCTACCCATGAGTGCCTCTCAGCAGCCAAAATCAGGCCCTACAGCCAGTCTGGGGCCAACCTCACCCACCATCAGGCTGCAGCAGCAGATTCAGCCCCCAGCACAGGAGGAAGGCACGTGCAGCCCGCCTAGGGGACATCCACTGAATACTTGGCTCTGGAAGTTCCATTAAAATCTTAGAATCATTTGTTCTTGTTCTGAGAAATATACTATTGGTATTTTGATGAGAATTTTGGAGCCTACTATACAGAGAGAAAACCACCAATATAGTATATTAACACGTGTATATGGAATTTAGAAAGATGGTAACGATGACCCTATATGCGAGACAGCAAAAGAGACACAGATATAAAGAACAAATACTTGGACTCTGTGGGAGAAGGCGAGGGTGGGCTGATTTGAGAGAATAGTATTGAATCATGTATATTACCATATGTGAAATAGATCGCCAGTCCAGGTTCGATGCATGCGTCAGGGCACTCAGGGCCAGTGCATTGGAACGACCCTAAGGGATGGGATGGGGAGCGACGTGGGAGGGGGCTTCAGAATGGGGGACACATGTACAACCATGACTGATTCATGTCAATGTATAGCAAAAACCACTGCTGCTGCTACTGCTGCTAAGTCACTTCAGCCGTGTCCGACTCTGTGCAACCCTACAGATGGCAGCCCACCAGGCTCCACCGTCCCTGGGATTCTCCAGGCAAGAATACTGGAATGGGTTGCCATTTCCTTCTCCAATGCATGAAAGAGAAAAGTGAAAGTGAATTTGCTTAGTTGTGTCTGAGTCTTAGCTACCCCACAGACTGCAGCCTACTAGGCTCCTCCATCTATGGGATTTTCCAGGCAAGAGTACTGGAGTGGGGTGCCATTGCCTTCTCCGCAAAAACCACTACAATATTATAAAGTAATTAGCCTCCAATTAAAATAAATAAATGTATTTTAAAAAGAAGAATTGCATTAAATCTGGAGATTGCTTTGGGTAGGATGAGCATTTTAATAACATTAATTCTTTCCATCTATCTACACGGAATATATTTTCTTTTTTCATTTATTTGCATTTTATTTAATCTCTTTCATCAATGCTGTATAGTTTTTGGTGTACATGTCTTTCATTAACTTGGTTAGATTTATTCCCAACTATTTTATTGTTTTAGATGCAATTGAAAATTGTATTGTTTTCTTAATTCTTATTTCTAGTTTATTATGTTTATACAAATGCCATGAATTTCTGTATATTGAGTGTATGGAGGATCTTTACTGATTCATTTATTAGTTCTAACAGTTTTTGGTGTAGTCTTTAGGGTTTTATATATATAGTATTGGAAATGGCACACCAATCCAGGATTCTTGCCTGGAGAATTCTGTGAACAGAGGAGCCTGGCAGGCTATAGTCCTTGGGCTCGCAAAGAGTTGGACACAACTGAGAGATTACCATTTTCATTTACTTCATATACAGTGTCATGTCATCTATAAACAGTGACAAATTTCCTTCTTCTTTCTCAATTTGGATGCCTTTTGTTTCTTTTTCTTGCTAGTTCCTGTAGCTATGACTTCAAATACTATGTTGAAATAAATATTGTGAGAGTGATCATCCTTGTCATGTTTCCTGTCTTTAAGGAGAGGCTTTCAGGTTTCCACTGTTGAGTCTGTTGTTAGCTGTGGGTTCGTGAGTGGTGGCTGTGCGGGCGCAGGAGGGCCTAGAGAAGCCATCCCATGTTGAAGGTGAGGGAGGGCAGCAGTGAGGAGATACCCCTCATCCAAGGTAAGGGGCAGTGGCTGTGCCTTGTTGAAATAGCCATGAAGAAATACCCCACAACCAAGGTAAGAGAAACCCAAGTAAGATGGTAGGTGTTGTAAGAGGGCATCAGAGGGCAGACACACTGAAACCATACTCACAGAAAACTAGTCAATCTAATCACACTAGGACCATTCAGCCTTGTCTAACTCAATGAAACTAAGCCATGCCCGTGGGGCAACCCAAGACGGGCAGGTTATGGTGGAGAGGTCTGACAGAATGTGGTCCACTGGAGAAGGGAATAGCAAACCACTTCAGTATTCTTGCCTCAAGAACCCCATGAACAGTATGAAAAAGCAAAATGATAGGATACTGAAAGAGGTACTCCCCAGGTCAGTAGGTGCCGAGAAATAACTCAAGAAAGAATGAAGGGATGGAGCCAAGGCAAAAATAATACTCAGCTGTGGATGTGACTGGTGATAGAAGCAAGGTCCGATGCTGTAAAAAGGAATATTGCATAGGAACCTGGAATGTCAGGTCCATGAATCAAGGCAAATTGGAAGTGGTCAAATGAGAGATGGCAAGAGTGAACGTCGACATTCTAGGAATCAGGGAACTAAAATGGACTGGAATGGGTGAATTTAACTCAGATGACCATCATATCTACTACTACAGGCAGGAATCCCTCAGAAGAAATGGAGTAGCCATCATGATCAACAAGAGTACGAAATGCAGTACTTGGATGCAGTCTCAAAAACGACAGGCCCAGGTTCAATCCCTGGGTTGGGAAGGTCCCCTGGAGAAGGAAATGGCACCCCACTCCAGTATTCTTGCCTGGAGAATCCCATGGACGGAGGATACTGGTGGGCTACAGTCCACCGGGTCGCAAAGAGTAGGACACGACTGAGCGACTTCACTTTTACTTTCACTTTACAACAGCTAGAAATAACCTAAGCATCCATAAATGGATTGATAAAGGGAATATGATATATATGGACAATGAGATATTACTCAGATATTACTAAGAATGACATATTGCCATTTACAATAAGGCTGGACCTTGAAGGTACAATCATAAGTGAAAAAATCAAAAGTAGAAAGGCAAATACCATATGATTTCACTCATATGTGGAATCTAACTTTATGGTGATGGATGATAACCATTTTTTTAGTGATGACCACTTTGTCATGTTTACAGATTTTGAATTATAATGATGTGTACCTGAAAATAATATTTTTAAAAGAGAATGTCTGTTTCTCAATGGGGCAGTAAGTCAGGAGTCTGAAGGAAGGGTAGAGTTCTGCCACTTACTGTCTGTGTAACAATGGGCAAGTGTCTCAAAGTTGCTGAATCCTAGTCTCCTGATTTGTAAAATGAGTATGTAATAACAACTACTTCTAATGTTTGTTGTGAGTTTTAATAGGCAGTACTTAATTCAAAGTGTCTGATCTTCCCAGGTGGCACTAGTGGTAAAGAACCCACCTGCCAATGCAGGAGACGTAAGAGAGGTAGGTTTGATACCTAGGTCAGAAAGATACCTTGGAGGATGGCATGGCAACCCTCTCCAGCATTCTTGCCTGGAGAACCCCATGGACAGAGGAGCCTGGTGGGCTACCGTCTATAGGGTCACACAGAGTTGGACATGACTGAAGTAACTTAGCATGTATGCATGGGGATTTGCACAAAATTAGGCTGCTGCTTCTGCTACTGCTAAGTCGCTTCAGTTGTGTCCGACTCTGTGCGACCCCATGGACGGCAGCCCACCAGGCTCCCCCATCCCTGGGATTCTCCAGGCAAGAACACTGGAGGGGTTGCCATTTCCTTCCCTAGTGCATGAAAGTGAAAAGTGAAAGTGAAGTCGCTCAGTCGTGTCTGACTCTTCACAACCCCATGGACTGCAGCCTACCAGGCTCCTCTGTCCATGAGATTTTCCAGGCAAGAGTACTGGAGTAAGGTGCCATCGCCTTCTCTGCAAAATTAGGCTAAATAGTTCTAAATATCTGTATCTATATTAACATCAGTGTCCATACATATATTTACATTTATTTACATTTATTTTTTAATACCTGTCTCCAAAGAACATATGAATCCTAGCTGCTATGACAAAAACAAGTACAGACACACCTCATTTTTTTCTTGCCCTCTATAGATATTGCATTTTATTTTTTTTTAACAAATAAAAGTTTTGTGACAATCCTACTTGGAGCAATACTATCAGTACCATTTTTCAACAGCATTTGCTCACTTTGTGTTTCTGTGTCACATTTTGGTAATTCTTACAATATTGCCATTTTTTCATAATTATTACATTTGTTATGATGATCTGTGATCAGTGGTCTTTGGTGTTACTACTATAATTATTTGGGGACACCACAAACTAGGCTCATATAAAATGGCAATCCTACTTTATAAATACTCTGTGTGTTTTGACTGCTCCTCTCCCTTCTCAGAACTTCTTATTCTCTGAGACATAGCAGTATTGAAATTAGGCCAATTAATAACCCTACAGTGGCCTCTAAGTTTTCAAGTGAAAGGAAGAGTTACACATTTCTCATCTTAAATTAAATGCTAGAAATGATCAAACAGAGAGGAAGGCATTTTGAAGGCCAAGATAGACGAAATCTTAGCCCATCGCACCAAACAGTTAGCTAAGTTGTGAATGTGAACGAGAAGTTCTTGAAGGAAATTAAAGTCCTACTCCAATGGACACACTAATGATAACAAAGCTGAATAGCCTTATTACTGACATGGAGAAAGTTTAGTGGTCTAGATAGGAGATTATCTAGAATACCACAGCATTCCCTGAGCCAAAGCTTAATCTGAAGCAAGGTCCTATCTCTCTTCAATTCTGTGAAGGCTGAGAAAGGTGAGGAAGCTGCAGAAGATAACTTTGAAGCTAACAGAGGTTGGTTCATGAGGTTTAAGGAAAGAAGTTGTCTCCATAACACAAAGAGCAAGGCAAAGCAGCAAGTGCTGATGTAGAAGGTGCAGCAAATTATCCAGAAAATCTAGCTAAGATAATGAAATTGGCTTCACTGAACATGGGATTTTTCAGTGTAGATGAAACAGCTTTCTACTGGAAGAAGATGCCATCCCAGACTTTCATAGCTAGAGAAGAGAAGTCAATGCCTGGCTGCAAAGATTCAAAGGATAGGCTGACTCTCTTATTAGGAGCTAATACAGCTAGTGACTTTAAGTTGAAGTTAATGCTTATTTACCCTTCCAAACATCCTAGTTTCCTTAAGAATTATGCTACATCTATTCTGCCTATGCTCTATAAATGGAATAACAAACCCTGAATGATAGCACTTCTGTTTACAATACAGTTTCCTGAATAGTTTAAGCTCACTGTTGATACCTACTGCTCAGGAAAAAAGAAATGATCCCTTTCAAAATATCACTACTAGATGACAATGCACCCAAGGTATCTGATAGAGACTGATAATTAGATTCAAGTTCTCATGCTTGGTAACATGACATTCATTCTGCAGATCATGGATCAAGTAATAATTTGGACTTTCAAGTCTTATTATTTAAAGGCTTATACATTTCATAAGGCTATAGCTGCCATAGATAGTGATTCATCCCTCTGACTGACCTGGGAAAGGTCAATTAAAAACCTTCTGGAAAGGATTCACCTTCTAAATGTCATTGAGAACATTGGTGATTTGTGGGAAGAAGTGAAAATATCAATATTAACAGAAATTTGGAAAAAGTTGATTCCAAATCTTGTGGATGACTTTCCACGGGGTTACAAAGAGTCTGACACCACTGAGTGACTGCACACATATGCATCAGATTCTTGGAAGGATTAAATGGCAGAATGAATGTACATTTCCTAGGGCAATGCTTAATCCATAGTAAGTGTCCCCAAATGTCTGTTAATATTAATATCAAACATTTTTAAGTTGCAATGGGCAACTTACATCTTCCAATGAGTCATCAACACAATCAGCATGGCCTTCCTAGCACAGCCAAAAAGTGTGTGGACAATGAGCTGGAATTGTCATCAAGGGGGCTTAATCTATATTCTGTTTCCCTTGTGAGTTTGAAGAGCTGGACTTTCACTAATTAGATAAATTCTATTGGTTCAGAAATTGATCTTATGTGAATGCTGGCTTGTCTTCCATTACAGTGCTGCCAGGAAGAAATCAGTGTCATCTTGGGATGGAGGAGGAAAAGAAGCGTCAGTCCAGAATAGCTATAAAGAAAACCCAAGAAACAAGCTATGCTGGAAAGAGACTCACTCATCTGAGAGAGTTGATATAAAAAAGTGATTGGATTCTGAGGGTACCATGGACAAGATATCTCTTTTTGTTTCATGTCAGATACCTCATTTGTGAAATGGGAATAATTTTAGCACCTAATACACAGGTTTGTCATAAAGATAAAATACATGTAAAGCATTTAGAAGACAATAAATGCTGAATACTTTTCAGATATTATTGTTAATACATGGATCAAGTGCAGTAAGTGTCAAAGTAGCTCCACAGTAGTAGGGGTGGGAGAGGAGAGGATGGGGATTTTCACTTCTTCATCTCTGATTTCTCTCATCATTTTGATAATATCCCTTTTTGTTAGTTCAGTTCCTTGTAGAAAGCATTTATGGAGGGCCAGCTGTGTGCCAATCAGTGTGCAAGATTTTGCAGAAGACTAAAAGGATATGAGGCATCATTTCCACCTCCAGGGAGCTCTTTACCTGGAAAAAAAAAAGACACTTTATGCAATATGTCCTTGTCTGTTATAGACATTTGGTATTGCACTAGCGCAGGCAAGGAGAGAACAGGAGCAGGATATATACTCTACTCTAAGCAACAATCCAGGATGACATGAGGGCATTTCAGGTAAGAGGATATCAGGAGAAAAGTCAGAGGGGCTTGGCCTAGTGTGATATTGGGCTGTGTGTATGAGGAGACCAATCTGGGTAAAAATGAAGATTTCAGCTTGAGGGGCTGCTGTAGTAATGTGAGTTGGGCAGAGTCAAGTGGTGCCTGCTGAGACCATATTCATCATTGAAGTACTGAAATCTGTCTGTACATTCATCAACCAGGGACAAACCATCTCCACCACAAGAAGATCCCCAAACACAGAACAAAAGATTAATGCCCAGAACTATCAGGACCCTCCAGGGCCAGCATGCTCTAGCACTATGACCAGTGACCAATTTTGACTGGTCAGTAGAAGACCACCTCAATTGTGAGTGTACAAAGGATCTCTAGGGCCAGGCTGGGGAGACTGTGCTTTATTCTGGAAATCACAGAGACTCATTGGCAGTCTGCTATCCTTAAAAATTCCCTTTGTCATTCAAAGGCACAGCAGGACAAAGCTTCCTGCTGCAGGGGAATGTGCCTCTTCCAGACTCAGCAATAGGCATTTGCTCTTTTCTACTAGCTTCCTATATGAACTCAAAAGCCGTGCCATAGATGCCCACGTGGAGGTCCCCTCCCCCAGCACCAGACAACAGAGATGCTCAGCTGCTTTCTCACAATCCCAAGTTCACCCCTGTGCTGGCTGAGCAGTCACCTCTCCCATCTTTCAGGAAGGATATCTGTTGTCACTTTGGACCTGCCTCTGCCTTTTGCTCTCCCTTTACAAATAGCTGGTTTGCCCTGCTAATTCTTTTTCAACAAATTCTGTTGTGTGTTTTTTGTCTCTACAACCTCAGTGCTGCCCATCTCCCTGATTGGTGCCCTACAAAAATCTTGATCAGTTAGTACCTTCTCTGTGGTTGAAAGCCCTCTTAGCATCTGCCACTCTGATCTTGTCTTCTAACCTACCTCTGTGGGCAGAGAGAGTGTGTGTGTGTTGGGGGGCAGTGGGCTCACAGGGAAGGAGCAGATGCTGGTTTGTGCTAAGCTGACACATCTGTTGATGAGGATGGCGCCAACGAAGTGCCAGTTCCCTAGAGAATGGCTTGGGCCAATTGGGAAAGCTTTGAGGACAAATTGGAAATTGATTTCTGATACTTTTAAATTCAGAGAAGGAAGTGCTCCTTGTTTTCTTTAAATAAGTCTGGGTAATTTTATCAACGAGGTTGACTATATTGGAATTTTTATTGATTCAGAAACATAATTATTTCAATTCAGAAATATATAAAATTACATTGGTTAAAACAATCTTTTTCCTATATTGCCTTTAAACAGATTATAGGATTCTTTGTTCTCGTCTCTGAAGATGGTTATTGAGCAAAATCTGAATCTCCCAGCTGTTTGATTTGCTTCTTTTTCAGACTCAAGACCCACAAATGGTGCTGTTTTTTTTTTTTGTTTTCTTTTTTCCTTCTCCAGCATTTCAGGACCAGGAAATTTGAAGAAGGCAGAGCTTTCTGGCAAATCCTTTGAAGATCCACTGAAAGGATGATCAGAAACTATCTTCCAGGTAAACAGAATCCAGGAAGATGAGCATGCATTTCATGCTCCTTTTTATTTATCAAGCCTGAAGCTTTCTGACGATACCATCTTCTCTTCATAGCCTCTGACTCTTCCTCAGTCCAGTTTTAATCGCCTGAATTCTGTTTGAACCTGTTACAAGCATTTTTAGCTATTCTTCCTTTACTGGCTCTCATTTTTTCTACATGCTAATCATATTACTCCAAACCACTTACAAACTCCTTGAGGTCGTACAAGTTCTGTCCCATCAAGGTACCCAAAGAAGTGGTCCATAGGCCCCTCCATGACATTGGCATTTACACTCATGGGAATGGGTTCTTGTTGAAGGGACTCAATCCAAGCAGGAGATTGGTTCAATATGTTGAACTAACATGGCCAACGAATGAGATGACTGTTTGCTGCAATTATATTGTTACTGTCTTTGTATAAATGCATGACTAAAGGAGCGACTCCACCTGCCTATTTTCTTGGAAAGTCAGGATTGATAATCTGAATAAGATGCAAAGGAGACATAACTGGGTGCCCCAGGGGAGAGACTGCCCAGGGCAGAAGAAGGGAGGCAGGACAGCATCCCAGTTAAGCACTCAAGCCCTCAGGCCAGGCTGCCAGTATTTGAATCTGGATTCTGCCATGGATTTTCTGCATTAAATTGGCAATGTCCTCTCATGCTGCACTGTGCTAAGTCAGTCACGTTCGACTCTTTGCCATCTGATAGACTGCAGCCCAATAAGCTCCTCTGTCCATGGGATTCTCAAGGCAAGAATACAGGAGTGGGTTGCCATGTCCTTCTCCAAATGTTCTTATACATACCTTCATTTCATTGTAAGTAATCAAAAAAATGATGCTAAGAACAAAGATTCAAAAGACAGAAATTATTGCTGAAAAATACCCCCACTACCTTGAAGAAGGTAGCTGGGTCCCACACTCGCAATTTCTGTTAATATGCGAATACTGGTTTTCCTGATACTCTTGTAAAACCACTTCAGATCTCTATGAAGAAGCTTCACAAAGATCTATTTCATTGCATTGATGTATCTTGGGTATTACCATGCATATGATTTTATAAGAATCTCCCTTTTCAGAGGTGTGCTGATACAGGAAAACAGCTGTAGACTGGGATCAAGAAGACAGAACTGCCTCTGGAGCTCTGAGTACCCCTTCCCAGCAGCTGCAGTTCTCTGAGATCCAATTGCCTTCACCTGTTTTACCATCACCATAATTAAAATAACAAATTTTGTGTCACCCCCTAAAGTTATTTTCTCCCTCCTTGTAATCTATTTCTCCCTCTACTCTTATCTCCCAGGCAACCACAAATGTTTCATATCACTATTTCTATATTATTTTGCATTTCTAGGATTTTATATAAATGAAATCATACATTTTAGTCTTCTTTTAATCTGGCTTCTTTCATTCAGCATAATTATTTTGAAATTCATCTGTGTTATGTGTACAACAAGTTATTAGTTTTTACTACTGAATAGTATTTCATTGTGTGGATGTACTACATTTGTTTAACCAATTATCTGTGGATAGATATTTGGGTTGCTTTCAGTGTTTTTTGTTCTTGTTGTTATTTCAAATAAAACTTCTATGAACATTTGTATATAAATCTATGTATGTTTCCATTTCGCTTGGGTAAATACATAGAGGTAGAATGGCTGGGTCATATGGTAGGTGTACATTTAACTTTTTAAGAAACAGACAGACTATTTTATTCCCACACACAGTACATGACAGTTTCAGCTCCTCCGCATCCTGTCCAAATCTGGCATGGCCAGTCTTTGAATTGTAGCCCTTCTAATGTGCTTCCTTGATGGCTTAGATGGTAAAGAATCTGACTGCAATGTGGGAGACCTGGGTTTGATCCCTGGGTCAGGAAGATCCCCTGGAGAAGGGAATGGCTGCCCACTCCAGTATTCTTGCTTGGAGAATCCCATGGACAGATGAGCCTGGAGTGCTACAGTTCACAGGCTCTCAAAGGGTCGGACATGACTGAGAGACTAACACTTTCACTTTTAGTGGGTTTCTAGTGGTATTTCATTGTGGTTTTAATTTACGTTTCCCAAATGACTAATGATGTTGGGCATCTTTTTCTCTGCGTGTTGGCTATTTTGGTGTCTTCAGTGAAGTGAATGTTCACACTTTTGCCCTTTTCTTATTGGTTTGTAAAAGTTCTTTATCTAATCTGGATTCAAGTTCTTTGTAATATGTGTTGTGAAGGGGCTTGCCTGGTGGCTCAGTGGTGGAGAATCTGCCTGCCAATGCAGGAGACACCAGTTTAATCCCCTGATCTGGGAAGATCCCCCTTGCCACAAAGCAACTAAGCCTGTGCACTACAACTATTGACTCTGTGCCCCACAACAGGAGAAGCCGCCATAGTGAGAAGTCTTTGTGCCTCAACTAGAGAGTAGTCCCTTCTTGTCTCAACTAGAGAAAAGGTCATGCCACAGCGAAGACCCTGCAGAGCCAAAAAAGGGAAAATGCACTGTGAGCGTTTCTCCCAGTATGTGGCTTACCTTTTTCTTTTCTTTCTTTCCTTTTTTTTTTTTTTTACTTGTATCTTATCTGGAGCTATTTCTTTTTCCACTTTTCTTTATTTTTATTTTTTTAATACTTCATTCTACTTTACAATAAGTATTGGTTTGCCATACATTGACATGAATCAGCCACAGGTGTACACGGTCTCCCAATGCTGAAGCCCCCTCCCACCTCCCACCCCACACCATCTCCCCAGATCATCCCGTACACCAGCCCCAAAGCATCCTGTATCCTGTATTGAACATAGACTGGCACTTCATTTCTTATATGATAGTATACATGTTTCAGTGCCATTCTCCCAAATCATCCCACCCTCTCCCTCTCCCTCAGAGGCCAAAAGTCTGTTCTATACCTCTGCGTCCCTATGTTGTCTCACTTACAGGGTCATCATTACTATCTTTCTAAATTCCATATATATGTGTCAGTATACTGTATTGGTGTTTTTCTTTCTGGCTTACTTCACTCTGTATGATTGGCTCCAGTTTCATCCATCTCATTAGAACTGAGTCAAATTTATTCTTTTTAAGGGCTGAGTAATACTTCATTGTGTATATGTACCACAGCTTTCTTATCCATTCATCTGCTGATGGACATCTGGGTTGTTTCCATGTCCTGGCAATTATAAACAATGCTGCAATGAACTTATTGGTGTTTTTCTTTCTGGCTTAATTCACTCTGTATAATCAGTTCCAGTTTCATCCATCTCATTCGAACTGAGTCAAATTTATTCTTTTTAAGGGCTGAGTAATACTCCATTGTGTATATGTACCACAGCTTTCTTATCCATTCATCTGCTGATGGACATCTAGGTTGTTTCCATGTCCTGGCAATTATAAACAATGCTGCAATGAACATTGGGGTACATGTGTCTTTTTCAATTCTGGTTTCCTCAGTGTGTATGCCCAGCAGTGGGACTGCTGGGTCATAAGGCAGTTCTATTTGCAATTTTTTAAGGAATCTCCACACTGTTTTCCATAATGGCTGTACTAGTTTGCATTCCCACCAACAGTGTAAGAGGGTTCCTTTTTCTCCAAATCCTCTCCAGCATTTATTGCTTGTAGATTTTTGGATCGCAGCCATTCTGATGGAAATCAGACACGGAAGAGATGCTTTTAATTTTTTAAGAAACCTCTGTACTGTTCTCCAAAGTGGCTGTGCCAGTTTACATTCCCACCAACAATGTAGGAGGGTTCATTTCTCTCTACACCCTCTCCAGCTTTTATTGCTGGATTTTTTTGATGACAGTCATTCTAGCTGGTGTCAGGTGATATCTCATTGTAGTTTTGATTCACATTTCTCTAATAATGAGTGATGTTGAGTCATTTTTCATGTGTTTGTTGGCCATCTACATGTCTTCTTTGGAGAAATGTCTATTTAGGTCTTCTAGCCCATTTGTTAACTGGGGTGTTTGTTTTGATGCTGTCAAGCATCATGAACTGTGTGTAAGTTTTGGAGACTAATCCCTTGTTGGTCACATTATTTGCAAATATTTTCTCCCATTCTGTGGTCTGTATTAAGAATATGAATTTCACTTGTGTGGTAGCTATCAAATTAAAAATGTGTTTTTTTTTTCCTTACCAAACTCTATTATTTCAGGTGGCCCAAGAATATCACCAGTACTTTGAGAAGGAATGAAATAGGCAAACTTTAAGACATAGTCTATGAAATAACTTTGTGGATAGTTGCTGGGAAGAAGAAACTAACTAGAAACAAATAGAATAACTAGTTAGAAACAAACAGAAATAGAGTTTGTTAGTATTGGGTTGGCCAAATGTTCATTTAGATTTTTCTGTTGCATCTTATGGAAAAACCCAAGTGAACTTATTGGTCAATCTGATATTTGGTAATCTTTAAAATATCAAACCCAAAAAGCCCTGGAAACAAAAGGCAATGCAATATTTGTCCAGCTCCCAAGGAAGGCAGATTTTTCTCATATTTAGCTAGGTAATAATGGATATTCAACAAGGAAGTACTTGAAAGAGGGCAAAAATAGAGTTCTCAGAGGATAATTTTCCCCAGAAAGATTTAGAATATGAATAAGAATATTATCCCTATCCCCAAGAAAGGGGCCTTCACAATGACCACCAAGCAGAATTTCATACTTCTTATGGACCAGTGACTGCTTGCCATCCATTCCCTTGTATTCCAAAGAGGAGATTTTATTAGAATCTTCTTTTCCTGCTCCACCACTCCATACATGACAATGTGGTTCCTAGACTGCTGGAGCCTAGGGAGATGCATCTGAACCTGATGACAGAAAAAATGTGCATAATTTTGCAGTTTTTTGACATTCAATTGAATTCATGAATTGGGAAAGGATGAATGAGTTCTATGTATGAGAATGAGTATAATTTATAAAGGAATGTTTATCTGATGCTTACATATTAATAAGAATAAGAGGATAGAGAGCATTAGCAAGTTTGTATTATCAGAACTACTTTCTCCTGGATACACAGCTAGACTAAGTTCTTCAATCTTCCTGGCAGTTAGCTGTGACCATATGATGAAATTCTGATTCATGGAATGGGTGTAAGCTATTTCCTGGAACAGAAATCTCCTGCAGAAATCCCATAGAGATCTCTTGCATAAATCTTGCCTTTTCTTTCTCAGTCTATTGGGTACATTATTAGAATTGTTAAAAGAGTTCCAAGGTATATAAGAGAAGGGCCTGAGTCAACTGAATGACTACATGGAATACTCTCTAACTATAAATGTTTTCAGAAGTTAGATGTAAAAATACACACATTTTTATCACATTTTATCATGTTATCATTTTATCACGGAGAATATGAGAGTATTTCTATTATAGCAACCAGAGTTACACTTAGAAACACATAATCATTATAGGAAGTGGGGAGGGACAGCAGATTTTTACTGAACCAGAGAAACTACAGAAAAGGGAAAGGAAATCTAAAACTTTAGATTGCCAACTCATGGCACAGTTAGAGAACCAGAAAGTCGTGATGAGTATTCTAAAATAATTTCTTATCCTTTATAATGATAGGGCTAATGGCATTTATAATCTGACTCAGATTTACCCAGTGAGAAACAGAATCACAACACAATTAAATTCATCTAGCTAGTCAAATCTCATATGTTAGGGAATTGGTTGAAAAAAGGTGGAACTCTTAAGTATTAAGATAGAATGATGTATATATTCCAATATCCTTGACTGTTCAAATTTCACTGAACCTCTCTTGTCACCAGAAAAAGCTTGTAATAATTTTAGCTAAGGCAAGCAACTTTCAAATGTCTCTTTAAGACACTCCACCAATCCTCTTGGCTTCCAAATCTATAGAAAAGGGTCTGAGCACACCGAATGGGAGACTAGCCTAATGAATGATCTAGGAGAAGACAGGCCTTCCCTGATGGGGCAGTGGTCAAAAATCTGCCTGCTAATGCAGGAGACAGAAGAGACACAGGTGCAGTCACTAGGTCAGGGAGATGCCCTGCAGTAGGAAATGGCAACCCATTCCATGCCTGGAAAATTCCATGGACAGAGGAGCCTGGCTCCTTCAGGGATTGGCAAATAGCTGGACATGACTGAGCACACACAAGGGAAGATAATTTTCAAACCTAAATAGTTGTAGAATTTCATGTTTATATCAATGAATTCCAAGAGTATACATAGAGAAAGGATAGTACAGTTATTTAACCAAAGAGAAAAGAGCATAAATTGGATTGGACTGAGCTTAATTATATAGGTTCGCTCTTCATAGAATTTCTTTTGGCAGTTTTGAGTATCACTGACTTTGATGAAAGGTTTTAGGTGAAAGCACTAGTAGTGAATCTTATTGTCTTTTTGGTTGATTGAATGAAACCTGTAATGAATGATAATCCATATTATCAGGACTCTGTTTGTCATTATCCCACTCAGATGACCATGAACTACTTGGATATAGGAAGAATGGCAATACTCCTATGGACTGAATATCTATCTGTGTGTTCAGTTTGTGTTGAAGGAACAATGACCAGAAATATGGGTTTATACTTGTTTTGGGGTAAAAATTAATTTGGCTGACTGGCCAGAGAATTTTTGCCAAAACAAGTATGGATAAGAGATACATGGATGAAACTCTCAGAGTGTAAAGATAGTGCTGTTGCATAGAGATGCTCTCCAGAGGACATCTACTTGGTGGAGGCTCACATAATTCAGGTAGACAAGATGACTCATTCAGCAAAGGTCAAGCAATCTTTCCTCAGTAATCCTTATGCTTGATCAATGGGTTCATTAACAAAAGTTCTATGATGATAGGAAGTGGGGAGAGCTGTAGCAAATAAAATGCACATCCACTTATCAAGTCTGCTGTAATAACTAATAAATGACCAATTTGCCAATGGTGGAGGCTAATGCTGAGTTCCTGATATGCCATAGTTCCCTGAGGAAACCAGCCAGTCTCCAGATGTCAAGCTGATTACTTTTGACCCTTTCTATTTTGAAAGAGACAATGATTTGTCCTTTTTGGAATAACAGTCTGAAAATGGATTTGCCTCATTTTTGTGCTAGCTTCTATTAGCACCGTCATTTATAGACTTTCCAAATGCTATGTGTACTGCTGTATTTGACTAAGTAATATTTTTATAGCAAAGTAATGATGAAAGTGAACATAGTGAAAGAATTACTCAGTTGCGTCTGACTCTGTGCGACTCCATGTACTGTAGCCTGGCAGACTCCTCTGTCCATGGGATTTTCCAGGAAGAATGCTGGAGTGCATTGCCATTTCCCTCTCCAGGGCATCTTCTCAACTCAGGGATTGAACCTGGGTCTCCCACATTGCAGGCAGACTCTTTACCATCTGAGCCACTGGGAAGCCCAGAAGTAATGATAAATGGCTTAACATAGAAGATTTACTGGTTTTATCTGGTTTTATTGTGTACCAAGTCAATCATTATAAAGAATGAATGATTTAATGGGGAAGAATAACCTATTAAAGACACCAGTAACAGTCCTAGATGAGTGAAAATAAAGTGCAATGTTGGATACAGTTGAAGAACCATATGCTCAGATCCAGTGACTGGTGTGGTGTGGGAATGAGGCCATCTCCTATTGTTAATAACCTACTCACATGCTTTTTGTGTTCAGTTCCCATGACTTCTGGTTCTGATGCCTTAAACATGGAGGGTTTCCACTAGAAAACATATCCACAGTCCCGTTGAAAAAGAAGTTGTGATTGCCATGTAAACACTTTTGTCTTTTCATGTCATTGAAGGAACAGTCAAAGGAGTTAAACTAATGTCTACAATGACTATAAAGATAAAATATGCTTATTGGGGTTAGGAGTGCTAGATAAAAGTGTAGGCTATACAGTTAAATTTGAATTTCAGGGAAACAATAAAGGCAAAATTAAGGAGATACTTACATTAAATAATTATTTGCTATTTATCTGAAGTTCGAATTTAACTGAGTTTCCTATGTTTTTATTTTATAAATCTGGCAACTCTAATTGGGTGTAAGGCAACATATTGCTGGAAAGCAAGGGATTCTCAGGTATTGTTAAGAATCTTACTATCTTACTTTTCTTTCCTTTTCTAATCATTTTAGTTTATATCTCCATTACAATACAAATTGTTGCTATAGCCATGACAGGCAATGCTTGCTTTGGTCAATCCTATATACTAAGAATAGAAAAGTCAACCTAAAACTGCTAACATGCCATATCATTTCCCTGCTCAAAAAGCATCAGGGGCTCTTCTTTGCTATAGAGATAAAGTTCAAACCCTGAGCACCAAACTCAAAGCCGTTCATGCTTCATGTTCTTTCCTCACAGCATCCGTAGGTGAACTCCTTAATCCAACCAGATAAATTTTCTTCACTCATGCATGTTTTCTCACATACACTTATCTAAATCTGAGATTTAAAGTCTCCCATATATTAAAGTTTCTCTTACCATTTAAACAATAAAAGATAACTCTTCTGAAATATATAAAAATGTAGATTTGTACTTACTGTTCTGCGTGTATGTGCCACAATTGGCAGTAATCTTTTCTTGGGTTCATATGAACTTTTAAAACATTTAAAATTACACAAGTTATACGAATTACATTAATATGTATAAGGACTGGTACTGAATTCTTTATACACAGACACACATACATATGTATATATACACATATAACCACACACACATATGTGTATATATATATACACATATATATGCACATATCTATATATACACACACACATGACATTTTAACTCAATCATCAAATATATCCAAAATGAAGTATAATTAATCCATTTTACAAATGAAAAGCAAAGGAGCAAAAAGGATAACATATATATAAATAGTGGAGTTGGAATTTAAGGTAAGCAGTCTGGCTCCAGAGTCTGTACCTCTAATTACTGTATTGTACTGTGTCTATGAGGAATGCATTTTCTTGTTCTAAAAAATTGGAACAATAAAATATGGTTAAATTCTCCATTGATATACCAATTTTAAAGGTTCAGCCACTAAACTAGAGATAACTATTATAATCAATTTAGTTTTTTTATTTTCTTATATTTTGCTATGTATTTCTATGTCTATGTACCCATAGAAAGTACACACTATTGTTTGAATATGTCTTAATGTTTGTAACATATATACTATATAAAATAATAACAGTATAAGGAACGTCAATGTACATGCCTCTTTGGGGATATATTCTGTAGGGAAGGTACAGAACAAATGAATTTTCAGTTTTGAAGTGCTTGTATCTAGTCACATTCCCAATAGTAGTGCTTAGTGATATCTATTTCATTACACCCTTAATAATACAAGTAAACATATAATTATAAAACTTTAAAAAATGTTTGATGAAAATTTTCAATTCATTGCTTCTGTTTTCTCAAGTTCTAGTAAACTTCAACCTGTTTTCTTACATAATTGACAATAAGTATATTTTATCTGTGAATTGTTCATTGTCAGTCCTTGTTTATTTCCATTAGACTGTTCATCTTGCTCATATTGATCTTATGGCTTTCATACATACAGTATACTAACTCTGTGTATTATATATGCTATCAATATTTTTCCTAATCTTCTGCTTAAATTTTATTTATCATGTCTTCTTTTGATTATTTGTAATGTCTTTTTTTTAATAAGTTTTTTCTTTGTATACATTTTTATACCCCACTCTTGCAGCCCATTCAAGACCTAACACTTGGAGTGATCTTTTAAAAATACAAATAAAATAATTTTTTTTTCCTTCTTGAACCAGGTGGATGACTTCCCATTGCAAACTCCTTACTCTGACCCTCGCTGCCCCATGTCCTGTGCCCTGGGCAATCTCACACGGTACTGCTGTTTTCAATCTCTCTTCTCCAGTCGCAGAAAGCATGTTTTCATGCTTTCTTTCCAAGTTCAAGTGATTTGTACTTGCTGTTCTCTTTGCATGTAATGCTCTGACCCTCATCACCATTTGACTGGTGTTATGACATAGCAGGAAAAGAATCATACTTAGAGTCAAATATGGGCTCTCCAGGTAAAGAACCTGCCTGCCAGTGCAGGAGACCTAAGAGACACAGGTTCGATTCCTGGGTTGGGAAGATCCCCTGAAGGTGGGCATGGCAGTCCACACCAGTATTCTTGCCTGGAGAATCCCAGGGACAGAGAGCCTGGGGAACTACAGTCCATATCATCACGAAGAGTTGGACATGAATGAAGGACTAAGCATGCAAGTATGCATGGGTTGAATAGTGTCTCCCAAAAATGATATGTTGAAATCCTAGCCCCCAGTTAGTGTGTGTGATAATGGAAGTTATCATTCAGGTCAGTAGACTAAATACTGACACTAATACTGATATCAGTGAGAAGATCCCAGAGGTATAGTCAAAGTGAGCTTGGCGCTGCCTCTGCCTTATTCAAAATATTATCCCATAGGGCCCCATGCTGAGCCTGATGGGACCAAGGCTAACTTCGTCTTTCCTTTCTTCCTATCCTAACAACTTTATCCTTAATTATCTGAGTTGTTAAAGCCCCTTTTTCCTATGTTCACCCCTAGCGTGCTCCTTTTCCATGTCCCCTCAATCATATACCTCTAAGTCTTCTCAAAAGCTTCCTGGTTTCTTACGTTTCTTGTGAAAGTATTACAGAAAGACCATAAAGTCCCTAGTTCTATGTAAAGATGTTTTCATCCCTACTCACTTACTCACTTTCATCCCTACTCATTGCCCTGTCCCAAATCTTTCCTTTTCACCACCTCTCACCCATATAGCCTGTTTGTGTCATTGTTCCAGCTTAATTTAATATCACTGTCTCCATGTCAGGGTAATTTTTTGGGGGAATAAATTACACTTGCTCTTTATTTACCAAATAGAGGTAGTGATTACTCTGCTATAGTATTTTCAAAAATTATTTTCAAAGATAATAGGGTCTAATAAAACTAACAAAAACTGTGTGAGGATGCTATCATTATCTCCATTTCAGAGATGAGAAAACTGAATCCCAGAAACTTTAGGTTATTTACCTGTTATAGCTGCTGCTGGTGCTGGTGCTGCTGTTGCTGCTGCTGCGGCTACTAAGTCGCTTCAGTCGTGTCCAACTCTGTGCGACCCCATAGATGGCAGTCCACTAGGCTCACCCGTTCCTGGGATTCTCCAGGCAAGAACACTGGAGTGGGTTGCCATTTCCTTCTTCAATATATGAAAGAGAAAAGTGAAAGTGAAGTCGCTCAGTCGTGTCTGATTTTTTGCGACCCCATGGACTGCAGCCTACCAGGCTCCTCCGCCCATGGGATTTTCCAGGCAAGAGGACAGGAGTGGGGTGCTATTGCCTTCTCCGACCTGTTATAGCTAATAAGTTGCAAAGTCAGTACTTTCTAGACCTCAGAAAGTGTCTAGAAACCAAACTCTTAAGCTCTGCACTATGCTGTCCTCCATGACAGCAGAATGAAAAAGAGAAAGTGGAAGAAAAGAATCAACTATAGGAAATGACAAAAACTGAAAGATAGCTTAAGAAAAAGACCTGCAAAAAGATGAAGAGTGACACAGAATGACAGTAATCAGAGAAGAAAATGAGAATGATAGAATGGAGAATGATAGGCTGAAATACATATGCTCAGAGAGGCAGAAACAGAAAATAATGTCAAAAGGATAGCACAGAAGCGAAGACATTCAAGGTTATAAAAATGTATATTCAATATCCTGCCTATTTGTGAAGTATATAGTTATTTTTTTCTGAATTGAAAATCATCAGGAGTAAAAGCTGAAGTATTTTAAATATATTAAAACAGCTAAGCAACTGAAACAACTGTTAGGTTGAAACAACTAATCACAGATAAATGATTTTATATTTAGAAAAATATGATCTATGAATAAAAGTGATGAATAATTTAAAATGAAATGTGGAGAAAGGCTGTTAAAGTGAGTAGCTTAGCAACAGTAAAAGGCCAGTGACACATTCAAGAAATAATGACAATATTGGTTGATTGTTTGGAGACCCTAAGATTTTTTTTTTAAGTTACTAGTTGGTGGGTGGTGACTCAGATGGTAAAGAGTCTGTCATAAATGCAGGAGACCTAGGTTCAATTCTTCAATTCTTCCCCATCAACCCCTGAGTGGGGAAGATAACCTGGAGAAGGAAATGACAACCCACTCCAGTATTCTTGCCTGGGAAATCTCAAGGACAGAACTGGCTGAGCTCTAGTCTCTAAATTCCCTGCCCCAAAGTCTTTCCAGTGACATCCTGATGTGCTCATTTAAACCAGAAGAAAAATGTACGGACTTCTTTCAGTTCACAGTGGCAGTTAGAAACTTGGGAATGAGTAGACCTGTAAAAACATCTATGGAAAAAATGCTCTGGTTCCCTCTTTTCAGAACTAGGGAACACCTGTAGAAACTGTGCTCGATGGAGAACCACATGAGAGCATCTCTACTTTTTCCATATGCTTTGTTCCTGAAATAGAAGAAAAATGTACAGACTTCTTTCAGTTCACAGTGGCAGTTAGAAACTTGGGAATGAGTAGACCTGTAAAAACATCTATGGAAAAAATGCTCTGGTTCCCTCTTTTCAGAACTAGGGAACACCTGTAGAAACTGTGCTCGATGGAGAACCACATGAGAGCATCTCTACTTTTTCCATATGCTTTGTTCCTGAAATGTGAATGTGGCTACAGTAAAGTGTCAGTGTCACAAAGCTGGCAGTGTGTACAACAATCAGTTTCACGTGTTCCTGGTTTTGTCCCGGGAATGGTATAAAAGAAATTGGCAGAGAGGTCAACATATTTCCCAAGAGCCTCAGACTCGTGTTGTACAGCTGCATAACTGAAGGCTTTGTTCTTCAGAGTCACTCAAATTCCCTCATTCATTCAATTGAACATGCACCAATACTCCTCATCACAGATTTTTGAAGTATAATTAAGTCCAGCGAATCACACACAGTTGATTCTAATGTGCACATTTGTGCATAAGCCTGCTTGCTGAAATTTATTTGTAACCCTGAAATCAATACTCATGGTGCTTTCTCAGTCCTTCACAGACGTGTGCATGCTTAGTTGTTTAGTTGTGTATGACTCCTTATGACCCCATGGACTATAGGCCACGAGGATCCTTTGTCCGTGGGATTTTCTAGGCAAGAATACTGGAGTGGGTTGCCATTTCCTTCTCCAGGGGATATTCCCGACCCAGGGATTGAACCCTGGTTTCTTGTATTGCAGACAGATTCTTTACCCATGCAGAATAGCAAAACATTAAAAAATTGCCCGGCCTTCCCATTTCACTTCTCAGATTGTAAACAAGTACCCTTTTGGTGATGCAGGCAGTGGCACTTTGTTCATATTCTTTCTGTGCTTTTTGTTGGCGATTTGGCTTCCCTGGTGGCTCAGACAGTAAAGAATTTGCCTGCAATGCAAGAGACCTGGGTTAGATCCCTGACTGGGAAGATTCCCCAGAGAAGGGAATGGCAACCTACTATGGTATCCTTGCCTGGAGATCCTATGGACAGAGGAGCCTGGCAAGCTACAGTCCATGGGTTGCAAAGAGTTGGACACAACTGCAGTGACTGACGCTTTTGCTTTTGCTGTTTAAAAGTCTCTGTAGCCTAATGCTGAAGTGCCATCTGGTATTCATAAGTATAAAAAGACTGTGATATGCCTAATGAAGAAGATATATGGTTTCAGTTTAGTTCAGTCCCTCAGTTGTGTCTGACTCTTTGTGACCCCATGAACCACAGTGTGCCAGGCCTCCCTGTCCATCACCAACTCCTGGAGTCCAC